>JAOCPT020515509.1:0-11944 GCA_026546935.2 Palythoa grandiflora
AGTCTAGTGTTTTTTTGCACTTTTGGTATTACTTTAGCCAAATTAGTTCCTACATTGGCAAAGTAATGGTTAAAGGACAACTGCAGACAAAAAACAATAGCAGTTTATTTGAAGGCCTGAATAGTCGGCTTTCTCGAGTTTTAATTTTTTTTTAGCCAATTCAAACGCCAAAGAAGATATTCAGGTTGAACTGCACCATAACTTGCAACTTTTGAGTCTGCCATTATGCATGAAGCGGAGGCTCAACCAGTCCAGCGTATTTCAGCGTGATGTCATATTGTCCTATGCAGGGGGTCTCAGAGTCTCAGCCAAATAATTTGATTTCAAAAGTTTCGTACAGCTCTTCTTTTCTTTAATATTAGTCTGAAACCCTCTAATAGTACTTAAGAGTTATGTTGCACCACAATCTTCGAGGAAAATTTTCACTTTAAATTACTTGGCGTATGCGTTATGAGTTCATCGACATCAACATCAGATACTTCTAGTTCGACAGTTTCGTGTCAAGATCGTCTTCAGTTTCTGAAACAGTTTTCGCTGCTTCACAATTTGAAATTTTGACTTATCAGTTTGAGCCACAAATTTTTAACACAGATGAGGAAACTTCAAATGATGCTTTGGAAGAAGAACAGGAAAATGAAGAAATCAAAGATCTACGACTCAGTAATTCGGACTGGCAAGTATTTCAAAGGCTATTTATAGTAAGATAAAAATATTTTCGCTCGTTTGCCTTTAAGTAGACAAAGCGATACCAAAAACTTATATTATTATCGTATTGTTTTCTGTTGGCCGTTTAAATACAAGAAACAAAATCAGTATCCTAGTGTACATTGAAACGTGAATGTATTTTGCAAATGAATTGCTCATCAAATGTGTTTAATTTTAACCAAGCTACAAAAGGTCTGGACATTTTGACCTATCGAGTGACCAAGTCCAGCGTTTATGAAGATTTTTGAAAATTATCAGGATTTTATGTTACAAGAACTGAGTTTGGTGATAGATATAATTACATGTATTGTATTCAAATGGTTTTGCGGTCAACTGTATGGTAAATGCTGAAGAAATAAATAATAAATAATAATAGTACTTAGATTATATGTGTATCAACTGACATCTGATATCTGAATAAATAAAAAGGAAAACGTTTTTAAAAACATTTGTATTTTGTCCATGGTTGAGACTGTTCATATTATGTACATTTGCTAAAGAAGTTCGTCCAGCGAGTTCCAAAGTTCGCTATAAAAACAATTAAGACAAGTGATGACAATTTTTTACAAATATACTTTGCCTCATGCACTTGTTACTGCCAATAATTTCCTTTGATATTTTAAATACCCTCAACAAGGCTAACCTCTGATATCCACAAGCTTCTTAACATCATCACTGCTATTAATATTTTTATTGGATTTGTTACTGGAATATTTCATTATCAGTCTATTAACTAAAGATAATAAATGCATTAAATTTATCATTATTACTGTTGTTGTTGGTATTATTTTTACTGTTATTGTTGATAGGTGTAAATGTGAAAACTGTCAGATTATGGGGACTTTAAGGGAATGTGTTTGCTGTCAAGAAATTGGTGTTATTCAAGACAAGAACAGGGAAGCAGTTGTAGTCCTCCCTAATGGTGACAGAACTGATCCACCTTGTTGTATTACCCAACACCCAGGTTTTCTCGCAGTCTGCATAAACAAGTGGGTTTTGCAGACTGCTGAATATCAATACCTTCAGCAGTATCATGAGCCCTATAAAGGTCCAGAACATAAAAAAAAACCCAGGCCCATTGCCTATAGACAGTTGGTAAGGTGGTGCTGGGGTGTTTTGGGAAAATAAATTAGGGTGATCTACCATCTTGTGCCGTTTTGTGTATTAGGCAGCATTTCCCACCACCAGGATTAGAGGATGACTTTATATTTGAAGGGTTCAAATATGCAGATGAATAGTGTATTTCATATTATATATGTTATGGAGCAAATTCTGAGTTTCTAGTTTTCTAGGCATTGGTAAGATACAGTATAGGTTTTGAAACAGAACAAAATTAACAGAATTTGATTGGAGAATAAATGTGAACTAATACATAATGTAATGTTTAAAGCTGAGTTCTGACTATCCCTCCCGGATATGAAAAATGTTCTCGCTTGGGGCAGTATTTCAGCAGCATTGAGTGGTAAACTTCAAGTTCTCCAGTGTGACAAAACTCTTTAAGTTTCGCTATGTCTTTGAGCAACTTGGAGTTTAGTACTACTTCTTCTAGGGCAATATGACCAGGGGTACCAGGTTTAAGCCAAGCAGTCTTCTTCTTCTGTTCCAAAGTGAGCTTTGGGTGACTACATTTGTGATAGAGTTGTGAATCCTTCCATGAAATCGTGTTTACAATGTGGTGTAGAACTGACTTCCACTTCTCTCGGAAAAGTTCAACATCGCCATTGCATGATGCTGCACTCCACCAGAGATGGTTTGAAATAGATTGTATCCATGGAAAAAGATCTTCATTGCATTTCAATTTGGCTTTTTTTGTTAACTGCTTGACAACCCACTTTGAAACATGCCATATGTCATACTGATGTTTTTTTGTTTTTGTGTTCCTTGTCCATGCAGCTACTGATGGATATGTGCCGATCTGTAGTTATGTGGTTAATGTTAACCCCATAATCCTCACTTCTTTTTAGGCACCTTACAAAATCCTCTTTCTCCATCGCATTGGAAGATGTGACTTAACTTGCACAATGCTAAATGTGGCAACCTTACCAGTATCATCATTCATTAGAGTGTAGGTGCCATATTTGGCATTGTGCCCCGGACTTTCACATCTTCCATCCCCGTTCAGATTCACAGTGCCCTTGCTTTAAGTAGACTAAGTATTTTGTTTTCTTCTTGTACCCAAGCAGCATTAACTGTTGGGCACAAATAGATTTTCTGCAAGTCCTAAAAGCGTCGTTTGTTTATAAACTTGTTCCCTAAACATCCAGCAAAACTATTAATAGAGGAAAATGAATTCCCTGAAAATAGAATTGCTGATGTAATCAGCAAATTGCCAGCTGGTGTTTGTTTTAGCACAGGTTGCGAGTCCCATTGATTAATGTGCCCATTGTGGCAGGTTGATTTAACTTTCACCATACTTCCTAAGGTAGTAGTAATACTTTCTGTGACAACACCACCACATTGTGGGCAGTATTTAAGCAATTTTTCCAAACATGATCTGAACACAATAAATTTTTTCTCAGTTACTGGTGTTTCAGTTTCAACTTCATGTTCAAGTTCGGATTGTGAATAATCTTGGGTTGGTAGATAATCATCATCATCACTATTACTATTATCATCATTACCAGAGCCTAATAGTGTATCAACTTCATCAGTAAGGAAAGATTTGCTCTTGGTCATTTGTTTTTTAATAATAGGTAGGATTACAGGCTGTTTAAATATTGTAATTATCAACTGAAAAACTTTCATCCATTTGTGTTGATGCATCATAAGTTATGGGCTTTAGAGAAGCTGGGGGAGCTTGAGAAAATACACTGTCTGTCTGAGTGGAAACTGTTGCAGTAATTTTATGTTTTGCTTCAAAATTGCACTGGATTGCACAGTCATTTTTGCCAGCTGGAGATTCGTCTAATGTAGAGCTTTGTTCAGATTTAACCTGGACGACTTCAGCTCCAGTTAACTCTTCGTCAGTGTTACTACCTGTTGCCAGAGCCATGTCAAGAGTCTGAATTTCTTCACAGATAAAAATAATATCTTGAAACACATTGACATCTTTGTTTAAAAGTATTTTCGAAAAAAGGAAGTAAACTAAACAAACAAATAATACCACATTGAAAATAAAAACTAAAAATAAAGATATGTTTAGTAAGAAAAAGAGATCAAAAGCAGAAATTGCCAGAAGAAAAACAAAATCTAATCAAGTTAGACTGAAAACAAAAGTTTCAATTTGAATGGGTCAGTTTTAAACAAGAAAAAGGCGTGTGCTGAGGAAACCCGCACTGAATTGATAAAACTATGGCTGTCCAGTCCTTTAAGCATAAATATATTATAAAGTAAAGGGCATGCATGTAGGTGGTAATCGGAGATTTTGAGATTGAGCTAAATGTCACTGAAAACACTGTACTGTGTACACTAACATGTTTATCATGCAATCATTACACCTCGCTGAGGCAAGACAATCCTGACGAAGAAAGAAAATTGTGACTCCTAATTTTTACTTACTTCTCTCTGAGCGCCTTTCAGGGCACGTCTCTTGCTCGCCATTGTTGGTTCTTATGTGGGACAGTTGTAGGAAAATTAAAGATTGAAGGGACTGCATTTTTTTCAGTCGTCGCTTGACCTTCTGACCTGTAAGCTGCTTGCGAAGGCTGTACAAACTTCCATAATCTTCAGGTTTAAAGTGTGTACTGCAAACTGCGTCGCGCTCAGGTAAGTTGGCTCTCCTAAAGCGTTCTTTCCAAATTCTTCCAATTTTTTTTATCTCGAGGTATTTGGTGATAGCTGACATCTTTGCTTTCCGGATTCTCATAATAGCTACTACACCACGGAACACAACAATTCACCATGACGACTTCAAGACTATTAAATATGATTCAAAGTGTGAAATGAAAATATTTATTCAGCTCTATAGGGATTTAAAAGCTTATGAGTCCAATTACAAGCAGAGGAAAAGCCGAAAAAAAAACATTTAAAAAAACAGTAATAACATCGATGACAATATTCATTACTTCATACTGAGCGTTCCACTTCAAAAGCTCCTAATAAATCTTTATATCCGCAATGCCACACTTTGTTTTGTTGGTAATGTTTGGTTAGCAATATCAAGAATATGCAGTACCGACTACTATGAAATCGAGTTTATAAAAGTAAAAAAAAAAGACTCCTTTGTATACGTCTTAAATATTCATAATATCCAAACATCTGTTTCGAGCATTTGAGTTCCTGCCAGAAGACCCACTGCATAGGACAATATGATGTCACATAGCTATCTGCTGGATGATTCTGAGCCCCTGGTCCTTGCAGAAAATGGCGGGTTAGCAAGAGGTAAATTTTTGTATTGTTGAACTGCGATATTTTCGAAGCTGCTTGCTTTGAAAAAGCTGTACGAGAGATTTAATTTATTCAATGCGTTCATGCGCTGTGTACAATACATTAGAAACTACTAACGTTACACATGTAAAGTGAAGTGAAGTGAAGTGAAGTGAGTTGAAAAATTTTGAAATCAGCCTTTTACCCTTTGCCATAGCAACAAAGCCACCGCCTTTTTTGACGCGATCTATTTAATCATAAAATTAGTCAGCTGCAGTTAAATTCATTCTTTGAAGCTGGTTCAGCTCAGAAACTGCTCCGTCATTGAAATAACAAGCAGCAGCTCCTGCTGCAGTCTTTATCCCCATCATGCCACAATACTGATGCTTTGGAGCTCTTGTTCATACAACTGAGTTCACAGATTCATTGCTATTCTGAGTAAATCCCTCGAGACACTTGCCTAACAGGTTTCTGTTGCTAAGCGTGGTAAAAAAGGGTTTCAGAGCTTCGAAAAAGACTTCAGGCTAGGAGTTGTCATCGGAATATGTTTTATTCTCTGGGCTAAGAGCTTGATCTTTTTGCCATTTGCACCATGAATTCTCTCCTTCGGGGCAGTATTTATGCTGTTTGTGATGGTCACTTGATTTTACGGAGTGATAAAGGATAGCCCAGACAGCTTTTTGCATAGCATCTAAATTTCCTGCATTATTTCTGATGGTCATACCATATTATTTTTGAAAGTTTTCCATTTTGTTTTCAGTCAGTCTCCCTTTCCCTCCAGGATCTTTTCCATCTGGTATTTTTTTTTGTTTTTCTTGAAATCTCTGAGTCCTTTTCCCATGCGCTTCTGAATATGGCCTACACATTCAGCCTTATTGATTACATGCTCGCCATAAGGGGATGATTCGGTCATGGAGTTAAAGGCCTTACTGTCACCATCACCAACAAATTTTGTGTAGCGTATATTGTGTTTTTCAACAGATCTGTTCCATATTTTTACAGCAATATCTGCCTCCAAGGCAGCAGAAGATTTATCGAAATTCTTCCTGCAGTCCCCACTTTTTTGTGGTTTTCATACCAGACAAGATATTCATCGGAATTTTGGTCAAGTCTTGCCATTCTCCCACAGCTGGGGCAGAAGTTGCTGTCAACATCAATATCAACAACTTTCCCCCGTTGAAGTGGTGATAGCAAACCCAACTTCAAAATGAGTTGAATGTCTTCGCCTAGCCCATGATCCATTATAGCTGACAGTTTTGTCAGTAAGACCACCCTCTTGAGCCTCCTCCCCACTGTCCCTTTTCTTTTGTCTAATTGCCTAAGCAGCTCTATTCATTCTTGCCTGGCTTTTTTTGACTGTTCCTCTATGCACACCTTTGGCATGCAAGTTCCATGACCTCTCATCTACCGGATGAGGCATATTCAAACATGAGCAAAATTTTTCCATATCTGCTCGCTTGTTACCCATTTCTGCCTTGGCAAATACAGATCGTCTGTTGATTTCGTACAGTCGACCACATGGCACATTTCTTAGTTGCGAAGTGTGCAAATATGTCTCCTCTTCACACTGTTCACATTTCAAAAAAGTTAGAATAAAGTCCCATTCGAACGTTTTCATTTTCGTAAAGAAAAAGTTTACCTTCTTTACAAGATGTACAGATACTGGCGGTGTAGATACTGGCAGCAAGACAGTTACATCTTGTTTATAAAAATTAATGCAGTATCAAAAACTGAGCTCTATTACTTAATATACTTAAACATAGTAAAGATTAAATTATAGTATTGTACACAGTATAGATTACATTGTTCATATTCAAGTATTTTTTAAATCAGTGTTCATAATAAGTGTTACCAGTTCAGACTGGATATCCTAATTAGGGCCGGGACTGGGACTTGAGCTGTGTCTTATGGGGCTATACGTCCGGCTTGGTGGACTATAACTAGGGCCTCTAGGACTAAATGATGGGCTCTGTCGGTTGTAGGAACTTGTTATGCGGTTGTGGTGGCTCCTTGTGGTTGTTGCTCTGTTTGTTTGGCGAAACTGATAATATTGCCATAAATATTGGTATTAGGTTGTTGCTTGCTTTAATTGCGCTCTTAAACTTGCATTTTCTTGGTTTTTTTATTTCGTTGTCTGTCATGGAGGCAACCTGATTAGGGGTATCCATCGCAAGTTGTCTTAACTTGGTGTAGCGGCTGTTTATTTTTGCGGTTGATTGATGTTCTTTTGCAATCATATCTCTCATAGTTTCCAGATCTTTATTCGGTGTTGAAATCATAGTTTGGGCTTGTCTTTTGTAGTAGTTAAATTTGGATTGTAGATCTTTGAGTGTTCTTTGGAGTTGCTCGGCATCCATAATAGCTTCTACCGAAAGTGTTCAGAGATAGATTTGTTTTGATTAATTAGTGACATCGTAAATGATTACGTTTATGATGTTATCGTTGCACAGTAGAACATGTGGAGTTCTAGGTTCGTGGGTTAATAGCAAGTTCACAGTTTCTACAGTTCTGCACTTGTAGTCTGTCCATACTTTGATTCCAGTTCAATGGTGTTATCTTGGTTAACCCGTGTGGCTTTGTAGGCTAGTTTTTGTTTGTAGTTATTGGTTTTATACCACTTTGAAACGACAGGCAATAGTTGTCAAGGCAATGGAATTGACAAAACTCAAGGCCAGGGAAATATACGTCAAAGCATCGTTAAGTGTTGTAACTTTTGTTTTGTGGATTTGTTTTACATCTTGTTTTATCAGTATGAGTTTATCATGTAGCTGAGCGTCTAGTTGGTTATATGTTTTATCAAAGGAAATCAAGAAAAAATTAAATCCTGGTGCACCGTGTCTAATATATTCAAGTACTAGTTCTCTGGCCTGCAAAGATAATAAGATTCTGTTCAAATTGCAGCACATTGGTTACTGGAGGTCCATGGACTTTACTAAAAGTGACCATAGACTCAGGGCAATGATTCTGATACTTTAGTAATTGCTAAAACAATTCAATTGTTCCAAAAATATTTTGATTTAAATAATTTTATTTAGACTTAAGTATTTCTAATTTGTTACTCAATTTTCAATAAAAATATCAGGTTTTATGTATTATTACTTAATAGAATTTTAAGCAGCTGCATTTCTTAAAGAAAAAAGCCCTCAAGCAGCCACTTTAATAAAGTACATGGACATTTTCTCCAGACATGCTCTGGATGATGCTGTTACAACTCCTACTTCATTCCTTGAATATCTCTTGGGAGACCAGGAAATGAAGTGTCTGATTTTTACAGGGAAATAAACATTGGTTCCCTGGCCATGATGGTCCAATAATGGCTCCGAGAGGTCAGGGAAAAATTCACGGCTGAAATCAACCTTCTCCAATATCAACCAAAGGCCAATCTTTCTCCCCTTTGCCTTGAAACAAAAAATGAAACACATCCCTCCTCATTTCTACGTCAAGTCGTTGCCTTGTTTTTGGCCTGGTTAGTGCCTGGTCCAAGGTCACACATTTCCCCCAGTACAATACTCTTTTCAGGTTTTGGTTTCTTAAAATACCTATTGATCACAATTAAAAGAATTGTCAATTACTGAATGACATATACATTAGTAATTCATCAGATTCCCGTGAATCATCGAGCATTTGAAAATTTTATATGAAAATAAATTTGTCACTTCAGACATTCCTTGTTAAGGTGCTCAGTTGGCGCCCCCACTAACTTCATACGCGCTGTATCCTTGCCATTTTAGAAGAAATTTCTTGCCTTTCAGTCACAAATTCTGTTCAGTTCATGCATCTCAGTTATAGATACATCACGAGCCAAACCATTTAATTTGATACTAAAGATTAGAAAGTAACTGTATATATCACGATAAACTGGAGATGAATATGTTGAAGAAGGAAAGACGACATCATAGTTTAAAATTAAACTTTATTCATTTAATTTATACATGTGATAATTCTATAACCAAAGCTGCAGCACGAACTTATATTTTTTGTCTCCCGGCACGAAAATTACCCTTTCAACTTGAAAGAAACGGCCTCCATCAATAGTTTTTCTCTTGCACTTCCTTTCAAGAGAAAAATCGGCCGTAGAAAGTGCATTAAGTGCCCTAAAATATCCTAAAGAATGTGATGTTCTTTTCGCGATCGCCATTTTGATCATTCACGATTCGCATCATGCTAACCAATAGGAAACACGGATTTCGTTCCGGATGATTGGCAGGTCATTTGGACTGAAAAATTAGCTCCTCCTCCAAATGTCCACAATTTCTCCACATGTGTTGGAAATATGAAACTAAGAGTGGGGACCTAAAAGGTGATATTACTACTGATGGAATTGAGGGGTCCTATTATTGTTGATTTAATGGTGGTGTTGGTGCATGTTTGCTTACCTGTATTTGAAGAAGGTGAAGATGTTGGTGTGGTTGAATCACCAAACTTGCGTTTCTTTTTTGGAGTTTGGTACTCTGACATCTTAAGCTGAAAACCAAGAATATGCCATTTTCAATTTACAATGTGCATTGAAACAAGTCATTATGGCATTCCACAGTTCTTTGAGCTAGTTTGTCTAATCTTGCTTCTTCGAGAAGTCTAAATGTATAGTTGGATGTCTTTTTTAACAAGTGTTGTTTCTCAAAACTAATTGGTTTCATAACTAGGTCAGTTATCCTTCGAAATCTTGATAATGCTACGTAAGCTAGTCCTGCCTCTTTTTCTGAAATCCCTAAATCAATAATTCATGATTTACGAGTTAAACCCTGTGACATGTAGATGGTAATTGACCTAGCAAGTTTGAGTGGAAACTGTATTCATTCACAGCTGGCATCCTGGGTAGAACAGTTTGAAACTGGATAAATCCGAACACAGTTTGGAATGTTGTGGCAAAAGCTAGGTCCGATATAAGCATTGTCAAATTGTACAATTATGGCAATAGGAAGCATTGTTGGTCCATAATTTTCAGGGAAGATGATGTCTTTTATTGTGCCCATTGTTCCTTTACAAAGTTCTGCTTCTGTCCAAAGATTGCATGTCAGCATTACTCTAGCATTCTTAGCAACATACAAGGTTGGTTCTAAACCACCCATTTCCTCAGTGAAACTCTTTACTTTGGAATGATGTGCGTTAATTTCTACAATTGGTACTTTAAGATCAGATAGTTTAGAAAAGTTGTCTTGAGCAACTTTTTGATTACCGAATGAAGGCCTTACAGCAGATTCTAGAAATTTCAACTTTTTGTGGTTGTCTTGATATCAGCATATTCCAGTCTTCGATAGTTGAATTGCCATCTCTTGCACGAATTTTCAGAGCTCTAAATATTTCTTGTTTAACATCAGCACCCTTAGCCCTTTCATTTGTTTTCAATTTATCAACTGTAGTAAATTCTCTATATATACAATACCCTTCAATTGCTAAATCACTGAGGTTTATTATTTACAGCTCGAATCAGCATGTCTCTCTGTTTGTTCGACAAACTCATTTCATCAAATAAACCAATTGGTAAAACACTGACTGACTGAAGGGCTTCAAATTGATAATCTAGTTGCTTTGGTGCTAGCTGTCGTTGCTTGCATTGTTCAACAGTAGAAACCCGTTTTTGTGGCCATTCAATCGATGGTGAAACTTGAACGCACTGCTTCACTGAAGTCTCGGGCTGTACACGAACACAAAGTCGGCACACTGAAATTCTTTGAATAATATTTCGCGGTGTCGATGATGTTCCCTCTTTGAGATCCATCATTTAATTTAGAAATCAATAAAATTTAAGAACAACCGAACTATTAAATTTAAAAACATAATTAAAGATATTCACCTTTACACATGCCTTGCAATTGACTTCTTACATTAAGTTTTTAATTTATTTTCAGAGCTCGTAAAGGCAGCATAAATTTACGTCCTTGTGAATATATTTAAGAAATCTGTCAGCCAATGAAATTGCAGAAACGACCAGCCGAGGCAGGGCCTTATCCCGACCGCACCCACAACATAGGGAAAAGCCCCGGAACGAGGTTGCTTCTACAAGCTTTTTTTATAAGAACCAGTAAATTTTGTCGAGGCTCATTGTTCTTAATTTTTTGGCCATTTCAGGCTCAATTTGTTCTTAATTCGTTCATATTCTGTGAGCGGTTTTTATTGAAGAAAAAACAAAATAAGGTATTGGAAAATGAAATGCCTTGCGCCACACATGTATTGTACGGCTGAATTTAGAGGTGAAGTACCTTCATTGTTTGTTGCAATTGATCAGTCTTACAGTAAATCTTTTTATATTTTATGCTGTATCGCCACACATCCCTAACCAATTTTTTTTAAAATTTAAATTTCCCCTTACATAAATTTTTATACATCATTGTACACTATCTAAATCTGATTACTTTGTAATTTTTCGAGCGCTGGAAATCCCGCGCATTTTCTTAGCTCATATTTGTTCTTTATAAAATTTAATAGTATTTGAAGATTTAACTGGGTCTCATTGCATCTTGGGAGTACATCTCCCCATCCCTCTCGGGGCCCAAATAAGAATCAAACTTGATTCATTGTCAGTCGGATTACCTAATCTGAGAACACTTTCTTTTCACACAAGGTCAGTGGGTTGTTTCCAAGGAGCTGTATGTTGAGATATCGCCCAGTTAATGTGCTGCTGCAGTAGATCTCTTTTTCTGCGTAACCAGTGAGGCTCTGAAGCGAGGCACATTTCGCATTGTTGTTGCCGTTGTTCACCAGGCTGTCTCCTTTAGCCAGATAATTAAAAGAGAAACGTAAAAAAGAAGTACATATATAGTAAACAAATGTAGCACATTAACAGGTAAAGGGTCTCATCACCCATGCCTTAACCGGCTCTCTTAATAACAAACCTAAGGATGGATTTTTAAACAAATTTGATATTTATTGAATACTTTGGTGCACAACGGCCCTTAAGTGTTGATTTAGGTCAAAAACTAAAAAAAAATGCTTT
>JAOCPT020515577.1:0-11942 GCA_026546935.2 Palythoa grandiflora
ATATTTTATACATGCACATAACTGCATTACTATTATTTTTTTGCTTTTGCCACTATTTTTTTTAGTATAGTTGTTTCTTTTCTTAGTATAGTGCCCTCATTTAGTGGTATGTAACTGCCACTCCAGTAACACTTTAATAAAAGGTTTTTGTTGTTGTTGTTATTATTATTATTACTGTCATAATATTTTCTTGTAAAATTAAAGTTAAAAATTTTTTTGGCTAAGAGTTTAAAACGTTTTCGACCGTGCGGTCATCTTCTTCTTCTTTTTACTCAAGATGACCGTACGGTCGAGAACGTTTTAACAATCTATTATTATTACTATTATAAAATATATATTTATTATTATCCCCTCTCCACTACGACATGCGTGAAGGTTGTTTTATTGGGTTTAAAAAATTGACGTAACGACTAGCTCTGAAGTCCAAAACATTTTTAGACATTTTTCTCCCTGTTTATAGTTTAATGAAGCAGACAACCAACCTGTGCTGTGTAGGCTCTGTACATATAAATATCTTTTTCTGTTGCAAGTTCTCTGTTCTTCGGCTGTAATAAAAGAGGAAAAACGTAGTTTTTACATCGTTCATAGTAGAAAATACAACGAAACTTGAAATATGAAAAAGCACACGAACGTGAAGCCTTTGCGCCTCGTTTATACACTGCTGATAATTGCCAATGTAGAAAGAATTGCGAATTTCGAACAGTTCATCCACGTCACCAGCCGCCATCTTTGTTTCTTCTCCTTCTGAACTACTCGTAAGGCATTGTGGGTGTTTGTTTGATGTTAGGTTTCAGTCCCCAAACTCAAGATTGTTATCGGACGGATAAGTCCGTTGGATAGACAACTTGGTGACTGGTCGCAAGTGCTCGTAGTTGCATTATTGGTAATCAGGCATGAATTACAGAGAGTCTGAGAGAGTAGAGTGGCGTACTTAGGTTTCAACGATTTCTCGCAAAATCACTAGTTATAAACTCTTGGATTTGCAGATAGGCAACGCCGGCCAATTAAGCCAAAATTTAGCATGTGAGTAGAGAATAAACTTTTCTTTGCTTGTCTGAAAATCCGAGAGTTTAGAGAAGTGAATCGTTGATAAACCTCAGTTCGCGACTCGACTCTCTGTACTCCATGCCCTGACCACCCATGATCCAACTAAGCGCGTGAACTCCTCTATTACAGCGAACAGATTTTTGTATACCGTATTTCCTAGAATAAACGCCGCCCTCGAATTAACGCCGCACCTGAGAGCCAAAATATTTATAAACGCCGCCCCCGAATAAACGCCCTGGAACAGACAACCACTGAACTGAAACATCGAATTTATGACGTTCGCTTTTTACAAGAGCAGAGCAGAGTTGTTTAAAACTGTAAGTTTAAAGTTTGAAAGGCACTGACCAAAATCCGCAACATCGAATTTATCTGATTTCTTACGCGTTTACAAGCGCAACAAGTTGTAGTTTTAAAACCGGTCAAACTTGATCGGTACAGCCAGACAAAGTATCATTTTCTACTTTTTAAAGTAAAGTTACGGTTGGTTGTTTAAAAAAAGTAGACAAAATTTTAAATAAACGCTGCCCTCGAATAAACGCCGCACCCAAATCGTGAAAAGTTTGATTAACGCCGCGGCGTTTATTCGAAGAAAAACGTATTCTAAAATATTCAAATTCTTATTAAGGCTTAAAAGTCTTAATGCTGCTTTCGCTCCTCAACTTCGAATCTTGCTGCGAAGGTGCGAGAACGAATCTCGCATCTGAAACTGGTTTGGTGAACCGATTTTATTACAAAAAAAGAAACTAAAGCCACGTTACGAATAATCAATGAAATGTATGTAAGCCTTTTCCTCACTCTCGAAAAAAAAGCTCTGAAAACTTGAAAAGATTCCAGCGGATGAGTCCAAAGCCGGAAAACAAGTTTGGGGCGATATCTAAGTGTCGAAAATGTCGATCTTTGAATGTATTACAGTCGAAGCTCGATTATAAGGACCTTGATTATCTGGATTCCCAATTTTTTTATGAGTATTAATTTGTCACATTCAAGATTCGCAGCGAAACTATT
Source organism: Palythoa grandiflora (assembly GCA_026546935.2). Taxonomy (NCBI): domain Eukaryota; kingdom Metazoa; phylum Cnidaria; class Anthozoa; order Zoantharia; family Sphenopidae; genus Palythoa; species Palythoa grandiflora. Next base: position 2,053 of record JAOCPT020515577.1, read on the forward strand.
TTCCTCCAACTAAGTAAAAAAACACCAGTTGGGAATGAATTTGTTTCGCTTGAAAACACAAATCAATAGAAGTTTCGTGCTAACATGTGCCATAACTTACGTTGTGAATTTCACTGAGCTCTGATTGTAATTAAATGCTATTTAGTTTAATTTGCGTCTCATTGTTATTCATACTTTCGATTATCCGGACTCTCGATTATCTGGACTATTTGGCCTAGTCCCAACGAGTCCGGATAATCGAGGTTAGAACTGTATTTAAAAATTTTTTGATTGAAATTCAATATATAACTTCTCATCCTAAATTGTGCAAAAACAGATCGTGAAATATCATTTTACACCACTTTACCCCAGGGTTGCGCGGCCTAAAATCCGACCATGTGACCTTAGAGTGCAGCTGCTAATGTGTATTCTATATCGGGCTGATTTACAGCCGGTTATAAAATGACATTTTCTATAAAGAAAATATCTCATTGCGGTTGCTAACCGCTAACAACTTTTTTGCAATCAAAGTTCTCTTGCTGCAAGGCAGAGTACACATTGATTCGATATTCAAACTAAACAGATAACAGTTTTTCATGTGCAGGTGACTACGTCGGTGACCGAAGCTTTTTTGTTTATCGACAAAATCGCCTCAAACAAATCAGCGGAAGCAAACCACGTCAAATTCAAAAGATCTTTTTATATATTCATTTGATGGACAATGTGCTCGTAAATACATCACACAAATACCCAAAATCGAGGCAGCAGTTGTTTTACCTGTTGTTCTATGAAGATATAGACAATTGTTAATCGGAACTTAATTCTGAGCGTACTTGTAAACAATGGACAAATTTCAAAAATTGGGAAATACATTGACAAAAAGCAGAATTAATGACAATCATAAATCAGAGTTGGTTTGAGAAGCACCGAAATGGAAAACACATAACAAATTACGTTCGACTTGGAAAGATGTAACTGACGTGCTGTGCCTCTTTCTATTCCTCCCACACGGCCGGTTTCTCAGCAGCAACTAAAACTATATTAAGCACTGTTTAACTAAAAGCAACTTAATTCTTGGAAACACAAATAATTGAACCAGATTGATCCTTCTTGACAACGTGGATTACTTTGGAAAAATGGTGGAATCGATAACTAATTACAGTTATTTGAACACAACCGCAGACAGTGCAAATGGTTTGATAAAGGGATTGAATGGCAAATGCAATTCTACTCAACATTTACAGACATCTTCAGTATTTCAATCCGATGAGAATGCGATAGGAAAAGCTGTTTTTGTTGTTATCGTCCTCATCATAGCACTGATGGGTAACCTCTTTATCATCTTTTCGTTCTTTCGTAACTTTAAAATGCGAACTATAACCAATACTTTCGTTGTGAACCTCTGCTTAACGGACACATTCTCATGTGCTTTAGACTTGCCATTTTATATAGCTGTCATTGGAGCATGGCCGCTTTTTACCGACAAGCCCACGCCATGTCAAGTTTTTGTATTTTTTGATCACCTCTTGAAAGTTGCTTCGATTCTGAGTATGACTGGCATAGCGCTAGACCGATATTTCAACCTCGTTCGAATTACAAGACGGCGAATGACACTAGAAAAAGCAAGAATCATCATTTCGTGGTGCTGGATTCAATCCGCTATAGCCGCTGTGCCTTGGAACCTTTTTGCATCACAGTCGCCACATCTTCAAAGCATAAAGCAAACTCTTTGCTTTAACTATCCCTATTTCTTCGAACCAGGAATGGGAGTAGATTCCATTGCCATATTTTTTAAAGTAACATGCGTTTTACTTCCAGTCTTTATTATATATTACGTTTCCTATCGCATCATAAAAGCGGTGAGAAGAAAGCGTAAAATCGAAGTTGAAGAAACTACTTCGGGGGTTGTCACAGGAATCAGCACTGAGCGTTTTGCTGTGCAGGCGTTCGCACGGTCCGGAGTCACAGCAATTATTTTGTTTGGAATGCACATTTTATGCACAGCTCCGTTCCTCATTGCTATTCTGTTGAAATGGGCTACACATAAACATGTCTTGGACCAACAAACCTCATTTGCTGTTTATTTTCTTTTTAAACTGAAATGTGCTTTGTTTCCTATTCTTTACATATCAAGAAATCGAATTATTTTGGGTAATGTGCAACAAAAGTTTAGCTGTTGTGCAAAAAAAGAACAAAAACTGACAATCCGAAGGCGGAATGAAAACGTAAGTTTTATAACAGGGAACTCTTCGATGCAAATGCTCTCTCGAAATCGAACTAGAACTTCACAAACACTGCCAAACGACTTTCCTAAGGGAGACAAGTCTATAATCAATAACTTTGTTGATCTGAAAGCTTTGGAGCAGAGTTTAAGCAGCTGCTGAAAACCCAGCGTCACGATAAAACACCCGGACTCTTCTTAAATATCCTATGAAACTTCACAAACCGTAGAGTGCGGAATAACACCATGAATTTTCTAAAAGGAGAAGCAAACTTTGTTATTTCGAATTCAACAAAAGTGGCCGAACAGGTGCTTTTGACCGATTTTCCTAAAAACTAAAACTTCTCTTATGCCTCACAAAGATGAATTTCAAAAGAGATTTTTCAACTAGTTTTAAAATTTCTTAATCAATTAACCAATATATTGATATAACAAAACTAATGGACTGAAGAATTAAAGGTTTTGGTGCAGCGCAATAAAATTGAAAGTGTTTCTAAATCATGATCAATTTGTTTTCATGACTGGCGGTATATTGGTCGTGCATGCGTTTTCTGACATGAAGTTTGTTCTGGCTTTGGTGCAGTTTGATACAGTCAATCGACTGAAAATTTTATAAAGACAAGTAAAGGTTTTGTTCGTTAATGTTTTTATTTGCAGCTATATTGTTAATTGTTTGGGAAAATAATTCTAAAAATATACATTCAACACAATATTGAAAACAAACCTATGAAAATTAGCTAGCGTTTTCTCGTAAATCTATTTTTGCAATTTTGTTTTTCTAAATTTAAGTCAAAAATTCTGCTCTAAAATCTAAAATAAAACTTCTTAATACCAGTATGAAAAATGAACATCTTTACAATTTTGTTTTTCTGAGTTTAAGGCAAATATCCTGCTTTAAAATCTCTAACAAAACTGCTTAGTAATACTAGTATAAAAACACATAATATGACACAATACCAATTCATTTTTTTCTTAACCGCTTAATTTCTGCTTAATCTTATATATTTAATGAATATATGTATGAGAATACATTTTGTCTTTGAAACTCAGAATATATTCTCCGCACGTCCGCAACAAAAAATGAAATGAACGCAAAATGAAATGAAGAAGTATGACAAAGCATGTTAGTCTTGAATGAAAATGATTTTGTTCCAGCAGTCTAGCAGTGACATCTAAATTTTATTAATTTTGGTAGTTGGCCGATCCAACTGCAGCACCGGATCGAATAATGATAAATGTCCTCAACAGTTCAACGCTAAAATGAATTTTAATTGGGTCAGCTGCTTTTCGTTAGCGCAGGTGTTCATAAAATCTTTTTTTTTTTTTCGTTTAAAGTGCATATAAAGTTAAAACTAAAATTTTTGCTGCTGTTGGGTACAAATATCTGGCAAAAATCTAAAAGATGGCTTGAACTATTTTTAATACTCATAAAATCATCATGTACTGCTGTCGAAATAGTAACCAGTAACATTTTTACTCTCTGTGTAAATAATCAACTTGTCATTTTTTTATTTGCTTTCTTCAAACGGTTTGCAGATAAAAATTAATTATTGAGTGTTCACATTACTTCTGGTAAACTTATAACTTTACCATCGATAAAAACTTTGCCCGTGATTTTTGCGTTGTGATTGGCCCACCTCGTTTTGACTGATCAGCGAATGATATCCTTGAGTCTTATAACATGTTATATCATAAATGGTATCGCATCCGCCAAAGTATCGCTAAAAGTAAGAAACTTTTGCAGAAAGAAAAGTTTCCCATGGAGATGATTTAATTTTTGTTCAGAAGATTTGCTTTTATTGCTTTCGAAATTTCATTTAATTCATAGGTGGATATCACATGGTTTCATCCTTGTTACATCGGTATTAATTATGAATATTCCAGTTTTAATCAATAGCGTTTTGGATACACGGTTAAATTAAGATATTAGTGTTACCAACCGACGGTTCGGTGTCATTCTGACGCCATTCTCAAGGTAATGAGATACATTATGCGGAACTGATAGTGGAACATGAACACTAACATTTAAATTACAAAGGAAGAGAAGAAATTAAATAAACACTTTTGCATGAATTGAATCTGATTGGCTGTTTAGTGCTGGCTTAACGTCTTTTTTGAAAAGCGTCTCAACTAAGCAGTCAAGTTTGTTCTTGTACTTCTTTAATATGCATCCGAAATCGCTTCGGTAGCTCTTTGGGAAATTTGCTTGTGTTGCCTTGTAACTATAGGGCTTACCAATAAACGAAGTCTTTTGTCTGTGTTCCTCAACGCGAAAATGTAGGTGTTCATTAGTGTAAATCACACAGGTCACATTTAAATATAGTAAACAACACGCTGTTGGCCGTACGGTGCCAGTCATTTTTCGTGCTGAGAAATAAATTTCCCAGTTCACCTCAGTGCAGTAAGGGTTTGTAGACGGAGCACATGCGTCTATTGAAGCCTGGTGGAAGCGCGAAATTTAATTTAAGTCAGAGTCCTTTAATGTTACAGCTGTGCATTCGCAGATGAGCCAACGAAGGAGAGGTGCAACCAGCTGATGCGAAAAGGAGTCTACCAGTTCTAGTATGTGGTTTCTTGGAATCGCTTCGCAGAGATTCAGCTGCCGCCAAAAAAAGCATATTTTTTTAATTCAAACTGACTAAAGGCACATGTTTGAGGCAGATAACCTGCTTGCAGGCGGTTGGATGTTTAACTACCGCGAAAAACTCGCAGAACACAGAGTTTCCGCCATCTTTCGTCGTCGAGCGGTTCACACAGAAATATTTTTTGGGACCACTTTTCATTCGAACTTAGCAATCGTCTCCAAATATCGCGCTTGTGACCTGGGTACTATTTCCTATATTTATTATCGAAACGGTGGTTTGTAAACCTGAGTCGTGCAGTGTTTGGTAGTGGCGAATGAAACAAAACTACTCTGCTCTTCTACTACAAAACTAATGTGGCTACATAAAAAATTGCTATAGTCAAGTTGTTTCATCTTTTCAAAATTTGTTGGGTCTAAAGTATTTATGAGATATGAAAATAGAAAAGAATGAGAAATGTACTAAAGCTTTGGCTATTCACAAGGTTTATGGAGCTAAAAGTCACAAAATGGTGATTCAGCACAAATTCGAGCAAGACCAAAATAAAAAAAAAACTGAAATGACGAGTTCTCTCAAGACTTTTTTCACATTTTAATCTTTCAACAACAAACAAAACCTTAATTATTTGATTTGCCTATCGTTGAAGTTTGATATTGTTTTAGCCTTCTCTTTCGCAATTGCTTAAATTGCGTTCATAACCCGCGAAGATCGTATCGTCACGTCAAAACAAAACCTTATGAAACAACTCTTCTCCTTTCTTAAAATGCAATTTGTTGTGTTAAAACCAGGCTGCAAAACGCTCCAAGCGCATTTGCTACAAAGACCCCCTGTCCATGAATAACAAACTGTCAGCCGATCGAAATGAGCATACCAACAAATTTGGCAAGCCGACACTGTCACAGTGCTAATATATTATCATGTGTCATCATACATGCATGCCATATACTACCCTATCTGCCTCAAGGGCCTTGTTTCTTAAATTTCTAGCTACCCTTACCACTGATCGAGTACCCTCCCAGGGATACAATCTGACATATCTACTCTACATGTGTCCTATTTGTATCGATGGACGTTTTATGTTGAAAAATTTAAACTTCCCTTTTTGCGTGAGTTAACGAAAATTTTGTCAATTCTATTTTTTTTGTTTATGCCGGTTTTTTAATAATTGTAATTCTTTTGATATTGTTATGCTCTAGAAAAGGAAGTCGTAAATCCAGTCCGTTCCAATTCGCTTAATTCAAAGAAAACTAAAACAACAACAACAACAATCTTTATTTGTGCCTTTGAGTGCTCTTTACATTTACATAAATACTGGTGGGTGACACAAATTTTCAGCACGGGCACCCTAGAATGGCAGAGCCAATCGGGCTAGGGTGCACTTATAAGTCATTTTAAGTTTTAGAGTTTTTGGTCATAATTAAATAGCACCAAACAGGTTATTTAAGCTGGATCGATGAGCCAAATAGCAAAGCTTAGAAAACAAAAAATCAAAGCCGCGGGCAGAAATAACAAGGCATTAGCAAGGCAGATGAGTTGATATAGTTTGCTAGTACATAGCAAGTAAGGAAGTAGCGGTCGACTTTAGAGCCTCTTGTTAAGCAATCGATGACATTCTACAAAACCGGCATTTGTAAGGCTACTATGTTTCCTCTTATTGTTATTAAACTTGGCTTGGTTTTATTTTTTACTTTACTTAACATCTGACTGGAAAATGTCCAAACACGTCGTTACTTACCAATAAAATCCTTCATGACAATTGCACTTAACGATGTAAGCCTAGAACAAAAAGGGTTGTGTTTGTTCACCTTATGAGATATTTCAAGTAAATACTTACTCAACAATTGGTGGGAAAAATCACATGTTATGAGCGTGGATCAAACACAAGGCTCATCACGCCGATTTAATGGATTCCCATTATTTGTAAGAAATGTAGCTTTAAGCTTTGTTTCTAAAAACTAAAAAAAACGTACCCACATTGTTTACTACAAATTAGTTACTTTCCCTCTGTCCTGACATGAAACTCGCTCGACCTGAACCATTGGCTACGTCATATCCGAGCGCAAATTAGAGACACATCGAGTCGCCGAATTTGAATTTTTAGGAAGGTGAACTAATACGTAATAGAGCTTTCGCTAGTTTAAAACCGGTATATTTTGGTTAATGATAACACAAACAAGCTTATGAACCAAAATTAATTTTTACTTTATGGGCTTATAGTAGCTAGCAAACTCAATTATGGATGAACACCCGTCCGAAAACAAATGGTATATGCCTCACGCGGAAATCGAACCCACGTTTCCATGTATTCCATTAATGAGTGCTAACCACTACTATTTTGTACTATTTGGACTCAGGAATCCTCACGCACTAACCAACTCAACTACACCATGCTGGCAACGTAGTAGCTTCATGATTAGCTGATTTGGTTAATACGTTAGGATTCCTGGGATCAGTTTTATTCATTCGAGTGAAATGCAACTGTGGCCAAATACTACTGTATTGTTTCACCTCGTATAAGGCTCAGATTAATTGAATAATACTGAAAGTGAGGGATATATGAAACAACCGGCACGGCTCGGCCTAAGCCAAAATAAACATATAATCATATTTCATTATATATTTATTTTGTCCTCTGTGAAATAGACAGACCACAACACTAATCTTTTCGACAAGCATTTGGCTTCTTTTAAGCTTTTAAGTCCCCCGACAGAACATTGACAGATTGGACTTAGGGCAATGTCCTTATCTGGGAAGACGCGAAGATCAAATCATTTGCAGATGTTAGAGCAAAGGCAGCATCCTCTCCTCAAATTTTTAAGACCTTGAGCTATGGACTCGATCCCGAACCTCAAGTTCAAGTTCATGTTCAAAAATTTATTTATACAGGGTTAGAACATCAATAGATATTTATAGTTTAGGTAAAAGAAAAATATCCAAAATACCGTTTTACGTGGGTGCCCTTTGACAAATGTAGATCATCAAGGCCCTTTTTGAAGGCTACCAGGGATAAAGGCTCACACAGCTTCAGATGGAAGTCCATTCAAAAGGACAGCCCCAGAGTATCCAAAGCTGCGCTTCATATAGTACTTGCAATATGTTCTCAGAATTCTGGATATTATAGGTCAATTGCGACTAGAGAACATATTCTGCATATATAAAGGCGATTGATTATTAATATTGTAACCATTTTTTGCTTTGATCAACTTACTGAGACCCTATCCCATCCAAGCATATCTTCAATACGACCAGCACTGGCATCATAATGACGGCGTTGACTGAGGCCATCCCAAACCTAATAGTATCTCAGGGACCAAATTAGCCTTAAAAAAGGGAACAAAAAGTTCGCAAGTCGCAAAAAGGGAGCAATTAGCGCGCAAAAAGGGCGCGAGGTGGAGTAAGCGCATTTCCATAAATTCACATGCGAGTGCACAGAAACTCTATTTTGATTCAATATCCTTTGTCATCACATGCGGAGTGCATGAATTTCTTTCTTTTATTATTTTCGTAGGACATTATAAATTTAGTAAACTAGCGCCTGGTTAGCCTAGTTGGTAAGGTGCCAGTCTACTGTGCAGGAGGCTGGGGGATTCGATTCCCGGTCGGACCCTCACTAAGGGTCTTAAAATAATCGAGGAGAACGTGCTGCCGTTGTTCTTACTCTGCAAATGGTTAGACCTTCGTTTCTTCTCGGATAAGGACGTTAAACCATAGGTCCAGTCTCTCGACCCTCTATCGGGGGACTTAAAAGAACCCATGCACTTGTTGAAAAGAGTAGGGTGGTGATCCCGGTGTTGTGGTCTGTCTGTTCATCTGAGGGCATGATATTGTATGTGAGCCTATCTAAGATCTTCAACTGTCAAACCCTGTAATCACTTGTGAAGCGCTTAGAAAAGCGATTAATAAGCGCTATATAAATGCTGATTATTTTTATTATTTATTATTAGTAGTAGTAGAGCCAAACAGTACTAACATTTCCCAACTCGAAAACTATAGAAATTGTAAACAATTTATTAAGAAAAGTAAAATGAGCTATAAAGCGTATGCAAATCCAAGCAAAAGTAATAACGACGTTGTAAAGAAACAATGATTTCATTAATCCTCTGTTGTTTTGCTTTCAATCGCTGTTGGCGAGATTTTGTATTTTAATGAGTCTGCAATGGCTGGGCGATCTATTGATATTTCATGTTTTTAGTGTTTGGATTTTCACGGCTTATTAGACATAAAAAATAAAAAAATATAAGAAACTTGATTGAAGAAATTAACAACAACATAAAAAAATAAAGAAAGTTTTGGCACCAATTGCACCAATTTTGGAAAATTAACTGTTTTCAAAGGTTGAATGCATTTCGGCATATTTAACATTCTGTAATGGCCAGGTGACTTTGTTTTTTTAATATTCTCGGCTTCTTAGACAAAGTAAAATGAACTATGAAACAAGCAAATATGTGTTCTCTCAGCGGTAAAATTATCAAGATGACTAAAAACACTAAAATATAAAACGAAACTCACAGAAAAGGAAAGAAAAAACCCTTAACGGTTTGGGCATCAAATTGTAAATATTTGAAGCTTTATAATGTTAGACTTTATATGAGACTATATAAAAATGAGAAGGAGGAAGGGGAAAATGAGTGGGAGGAGGAGGAAGACCAATGATTCTATGTTAGGCTATATAACCAAGCTATGTCAGACTATGTTAAATTATGTTAGACTATATGGCTTAGTTTTTTAAGACTATATAGCCTAACAGAGCTAGGCTGTATAGTCTAGCATAGCTAGGCTATATAATCTATGTAGTCTAACATAGTTTACATAGCTAGGCTATATAGTCTAATATAGAATCATTAGACCGTATCCTCCTCATTTCCCTCCTCCTCCTCTTCCTCTTCCGTCTGTTGAAGGTGTGAAGGTGGAACTAAGCTATTGTTACTGTACCGTCTGTTGAAAGTGTGAAGGTGGAACTAAACTTATATTACTGTACCGTCTGTTGAAGGTGAAACTAAACTTATATTACTGTACCGTCTGTTGAAGGTGTGAAGGTGGAACTAAACTTATATTACTGTACCGTCTGTTGAAGGTGGAACTAAACTTATATTACTGTACCGTCTGTT
>JAOCPT020515607.1:0-11942 GCA_026546935.2 Palythoa grandiflora
ATCCATTTTCTATTCTCTCATAGAAAATAGATTTGTAACCAATCAGAGCGCGCGTTACATCAGGATTATTTTCTAAATGACATTTAAAACAGTTTGAAACTATCTGTCCCAAAGGCAAAGGACAGTTATATCAAACAACTGAGCTCAGTTGTTCAAAAGCTGATTAGCGAGTTCAATCAGTTGCAAATTTTAACCCTTTCAGCCCCAAGCACGACAAATGACGTGTTGGTAAATTCTCCCAACTGAGCTCCATACTTTCTGTGTAAGCAGTTTGGGAGAATTTGTCTTTTCAAGTTCCACAGCTTATTCCACTTGATCAATTTCTTATTTCTCATTACCAGTTATGTTGTTTTGTTATGAGCTATGTAAGGAGAAGTTAGATGTTGATAAATTGCTCTGGGCTGAAAGGGTTAATCAAGCGCAAGATATATATTTTATATATTTATATGTTTTGCAGTTGCCCCTTTTGGGGAGTGCTAATAAAGGTTACTTACTTACTCACTTACTAACTGTGGGGTTAACATTTAGTTTCTTTAAAAATTCTACTTTATTAGCACAGCCGGTAACTATTTTCTTGGCTAAGAAAATGCTCTATGAATTTTGGCATGACCCAGGGTTAAAATTATCCAGCCTTTGAACAATTTGGCTCTGGAAGGTATCTAACTGAGGATCTTTATGCATTCCAAAACGTATCGTCAGAAATGTTATTCCGACTCTGTTTGGGTCACACTGCTAATACAATTATACACAAATGCAAAATGCGTCCGGCCTGAACGGAATAGGTTCAAAACCGTACATGTAGGTTAGTGTGATAAGATTTGGTTTTCCAGATGATAACCACGCTTGAATATAGCCAAAGGGTGAATTGTAAAACCAGTTTCTGTAACACAAAATTTCTCAGTGTCTGAGAAAGGAAAACAGTTGAAAAGTTTGGTCTTAGATACAGAAGTTAGCTTTGCCTAAGTTGACTGTGTAGTAAATACAACTTATTATAATGTAAATATTTCTAGTTCTTTCTTGAGTGGCATTTAATTGTGCGTGCAAAATGTATCACGTTATATAGAGACATTTGTCAAGCTGTTGTCAACGCATTGCGAGCATTATTAGCTCCGTTGCACTTCTTAGCCGGGGGTCGCCCATCCGAGTACTGCAGTCTTCTTCCTGTGATGACAAATATTAACGCTAATGGACTAACTCCATCTGTCAGTTTTATTTATGAATGATTGTTAAAACAACACATGGAGTGTAACATGTATATAAATATTTTCAAAAATAGTATTTTGAAAATATAAAACCAGAACAAATGCTACGAATATTGGTTCTGTACCGCAGGGGCAGATCCAGGAATTTTAAATAGGGTGGACTTGTGGGTGGATGTAGGGGTGGGGAGGCGGGAGGTGGGTGTGGTGGGGTACTTAGGGCTAGGGCGGGAATGCCGAGGCATGATGGCAATTCGTGTAACTTGACTTCACTATTCATTGTGAATCTACGCTTTTGTTTAGTTTAAAAAAAGAAAAAAGAGAGACAGTAAAGTATTGAAGTTTTTCCAGCCAACTTAAACCAAAGGTAATTTATTGTGATTGGAATTCCATAAAAATTCGAGTCCACCTCAGATCCCAGCCTACCCCGGTACCCCCCTCCTCCACCCGCTTGGATCCGAAAGTGACTGTACCATGATTTTATTAAGGCTTCCTTATTGAGTCGTTAAAAGATAGTTGCAAACTGCAAAGTACCAAAGAGATTTTAACAGAAAATTGTAGGTGTGAATTTTTTCTGAAATTTTCAAGTAGTCGCAAAAATTGGCCTGCACTAAAAGGCTCTGCCTTGCAGTTGCAAGTTGAGATTTCTGAATTCCAAATAAAATATAAATACATCATGGGCTGCTCTTTGTTACTGTAGAAAATGAAGCAAAATATATAATACAAAAAGAATGGTATTTTTATGTTCAGACTAAAAATTCTGTTTTTCATTTTTTTATTCATTTTAAGTTATAAAGATTGTTATTTATAATTTACAATATATTATATTTCAGTTTTAAAGTGAAGAGGATGTGACCAGGAATTAAAATATCAAATAAAAGTTAAACTATACCTTATACGGAGTTGTTGATAAAAGGTATATATTGTTATAATTTTCAAAATGAAAAAATCGTAAATCCTCATTTAACTTTAGGGTTTGCAAACTTATTTTCGCGGTGTTAAGGTTGGAAGCAAAAGTACCATCATTTCTTACAGTAACAAAGAGCAACCCACCACGTATATATGTTTTATAAATTACATTTGCCTTATTAGTAGGGATAGCGAATGTTAAATCCGAGACGCCGAGATGGCCTTTTTAAAATCCGAGCCCGAGACTTTTGGAAGCAATGAATAATCCGAGACCTAGACTTGACGACATGAAAAATCCGAGGAAAATCCCAGACACCGAGACGGAGAAAGTAACAAAAAAATACGAGGCTTCGAGACATGGCAAAATATATGACGAGATTTCGAGAACTAACTCTATTTTGCCGAGACTTTCGTTTTTTAAGGGACCATTCGCTAGGATCGACAAAAATCGATGAATTGTTCGATGTTTATTGTCTGAAATTAACGGAACAGTTACGCACATAACGTTTAAAAAAAAACTAGAAATTTTTAAGATATATGTAGCTTAGCTTCACTATTTAAAAAAAATAATACTAAAACTGATTTTTTTTATTGTTTCTTGACAATTAATTAGTTCAGGGTGTCAGGTCAACTGAAGGACTTTTTGAACACATTTTTACTCGGATCAACAACTAACGTAACATTGTCAAGATTCGTGACAGGGCTAAAACATATTTTTGAACTGGATATACAAGCAGTAGAAAAGTAGCCGCGAGGATATTACATTTATGAATGCATTTGATTTTTGTTAAGAGGCAGAAGATGAGAATATAACAACAGATGATGTATTCGTGTAAGGACAAAAGCACTATCAAGCGAAGTCAAATGAAGTCAGAACTTAATTTGTAGATATAACCTGCTTTCTGATTGTAAACAAAACCAAATTTGTTTTGTTGTTTGGTTACTAGTTATTTGTTTTTTTCTTCTGTAGATTTTATTGGTTTATTTAGTACAACGCGATAACTGACACTTCTGTCAGGTGCTGTCAAAGTGTTATATTAAGGCGTTAAACAGTGGCATTTCCACCGCCGCAAGTGAATTGTCTCCTTAACAAGTACATGTAATTTCTCAATTTTAAGAACATACTGACACTCATACAAAAGAACCTAGCCTGAACACTTGCAAGAAAACATGATTTTAAATCCATGATTTAAGAAGTGTACGCGTTCTGTACGTAGATAATCAGATAATATTCTAACACTAAACTCTAGAGCTTTGGGCGTATGAGTACGACTCTACCACAATGACTAAACATGCACATCACAAAGTTCTTGATCTTAAGTATGAAATATCGGGTAGCTCCTGCTTCCTGTTCTAGGACAAGCCTTTAATTTATTTGTCTACAAGGCTTCCAGAAATAGTCGTGGTATTTCTTTTTAATTATATTATCAAGGTCAACTTCGTAGTGTAAAAAGACCTGCCAATAACACTTGCTTTTCATTGTGTTCAGTTAATTTGGATAACTGGATAATTTCTAATCCATTTTGACGACACTTAGAACTGATCTTGTTATATTTAAATAAGTCTCTTTTGAATTTAAGATGCTTTTATGAAAGGTCTACCTTTTAACAAATGATGCATTGTCTTTTGCGTCTCTTAAGGTTCTCTACCGAAACAAAAATTCATAAAAGTCAGGAAGAATTATTTCGAACCAACAGACAATTTACTTCACAAAAAAACCTAGCCAGTGATATGCTCATTAAAAACAAAAAGAAACCTGCTTGTTAAATTGAGCGTAATTATATTCCATGTACTTGAAAATTAAACTTTGCCAGCAAAGTTTGTTTAACAATCAGAAATTACCAGTTTTTATAGTAAGGCAGATGTTAATAAAAACTGATTTTACAGTAGAGAAATGAAATAATAATTCATGGTTCTAATTCTGTGGTTGTCATAAAGTTCTTGAGCAAGGAATGTTGGGTACGGGGCCATTCGCAGGAGAGCTCGCTGATTGAAGCAACTTCAACCAGTTCTCGAGCTAGGTAACAACGAGCTATAAATAGGAGTAGGAATCCAAGAAGCAAAGTTCTAATCGCATCCTTGGAAATGAAAACAGGTTACCGTGAATAGACACCAAAGTTTTACACAGCAAACAACAATTTTGGAACAGCGCCGCCAACTCAAACAAAGGTTGCAGTTACTAGCTCGAAAACTCGTACCATATCGTACTCGTAGGGCATTAAGCTTAGCTTTGTGAAAGCCATACTACGAAACAACTTGAAATTCATGTTTTTGCTGACGTACCAAACTCAAGGCGTTTTTCAACTGTTGAATTTATTATAAAGGGAATAAGCCTTTGAATCCCAAAGCTCAAATTACTTTGTTTAAAACTTTATCAATTTCAAGTTTTTAAAATGAGCAGATGATTTCACGTAACCCCTATTGCATTGGCGCATCTTTGAATCCTCCAAACGGTTTTTAGAAATACTATATGTTTTTAATATACATATTTTATATATCAGTGTTTACAGGGGACATTACCATAAGTAATCTCCGGATGGATACAAATAAATTTTACTGAATCTTTAAGTTGTGTCATGCAACTGGGTTGGCTTCACGGCTCAGGAAGTGCATTAAATGTTCTCTTCCAGAAGAGCCTTGATATGTTTTTCCACGTCGGTGCAAATATGCATACACCATTTCAGATCAGAATTATTGGCTTACCAGTGTAGCTCATGCAACCACAAAATCTAAATAAAATATTTTTTCTCCTTCTGCAGTAACAGTCATTAAATACATCCATTGGTTAAAAAAAATATTGGTGGCTTTTGGGTATGCTGCCTAATTGATATCTGTCACTGTTAAGATGAGTAAGAAATTTTCGCTCTGTTGGACAACAGCCGTATCAAATCCTGTTTTGATTTCCACTCTGAAAAAATAAAATAAACAAATTTGGCTTTGACTTTATACCGAAACCTGTATTTTTGGAATATATTGTATACAAAGTTTATATTAGCTGAAAGGAAAGTAATGGTTATATTCTAAAGATGCCTTCGATACAACGTTGATTTCAGTCGAGTTGAACACTTCTAACACATGACTGTACAGTAAATGTAGCTATCTAAACGTGGAGACAGAAATATTTTCCCACTACTTTTGCTGAAATACTGGAATAGAGTTTTCATTAACAACTTTAGGGACTTAAATTTCTTAGAGCCTCTTTTTCACAAAATTTACAATTTACAATGGCGCATAAATAAAATGTGTATTTGAAAGAAGAAATACTTTGTCCATCGAATACAAAAATATCACTATAAATTATCGATCTCGTTTTGTCGGCGCGGTCGCGGATTCGAATTTGAAAGTTGCACAGTCGAATATCGGTGCTGCTTGTAGTTTTTTCCTACGTTTAAGCACCCTTTTGCGGGAATATAGCACAATAGACACGGCAAAAAAATAGAACAGACCCCAAGGCAAGTCCATCGCTTGACACAGTTCCTGCCTACTGGCGTACACGCGCAAGGTTTTTCGGCAATGCTACCTTCAGCATATGAATCTTTTGTACAATGATAAAACAATCCCTTTACACAACACAAGCATGTACAATATTCCATTACTTGCTCCACGTCTCGGCCACAACAGAAAATCTTCACGTCTGCGTTACTTAATTTTTGTATGTCATTAAGGTTTGGGTTTTTAGTATGAGCCCTACATTCACTCCGGTCGTTTTCACTGGCAGAATGTGGAAGCGGTTGGGTTGTAATGGTTTGTTGTGGTGAAATCACTTCACCTCCCAAATGTCTCTTAGCAAATGATTCATAATTTCTGCTTGAGAGTCTTAAAGATGCCGTGTGAGAACTAAGTACCGATGGTCTAATGGGAGATTGAGATGGTGGTTTTGAAGCCGCGGTAATTACACAGTAGTCACGATTGTACTCTTCGGCCTTCGATTCTTGATCCGAATTTCGAATGACAATTATATCTCCTTTGTCCGCTGACTTTATTGTTGAAGGTCTTTCCCTGTGCTTTGATAAATCATAGGAGAGTCTGCGCTCCCATATTCCAACTTTTTCCAACGGGTTTTCATGAAATGACACAGTTGTATCTAGCGCCATTAAACATTGATGTTCAGTGGAAACAAAATCTTTTCCGCTGCCACGGCTCTCTGTTAACTGTGATGGCTCGTGTGTCAAAATTTTTGTATTACAATTGTCAAGGCACAATTTGGGACCCTCGATAGCACCAAGACACAGTCATGATTCGCTGGTCTACTATTTCTTCAACATTCTCTCCAATGCTCATCTGGTCACTAAATTCTTGCGAGACTGTATGTTGTTGTACGATGCAGCTCTAAAGAGCCCTAGGGTTACAAAATGAACATGAATAAAGCTTTCATCAGTTGACATTAGGTTCATCAAAATGCAGATTATATTTAGAATTATCTACTCGATGAAGAACATAAGTAAAAAGACAACTTACAATTAAGTCAAGCCGTTGATCCAAAAAAGAATGTGATTAGACAGAACATGAAGCAAAAGTTCTCTACACTGTGGATAGCTTGAATCAGAGGAATCGATCGCTACCTGTAGACACACAAGACGAACAGTTCCGTGTACACGAGCCACTGTCAACCCGCGCAGGAAGTAAAGGAATGTATCAGGCACCCGTGGTCTCTAATCACTTAGACATTGCACAGTAAACTTATATCAAACGACTAATTCCTAGGTTGAATTATGTGACACTTTCGGGCGCGATAAAAAGATTGGGTTTTTCTGGTTTTGCACCGACCGGTTGCGACTGGAATATCTATACATACATACACATATACACACATGCTTTGGTTCCAGCACATTTAAAGAAAACGCTCATGCATGGCCGCCCACGGGCCTCTCATTATGTGCCCTGCCATATTTGTAAAATCAATCTTTGACGTCAAAGCCACGCCTCTCGATACTTTAATGGTATTATTCGCTCGTCCGCGTGCCGTTCGATTTGCTTCATAAAATTCGCAAAAATCCTTCAAATTTTTATTTTTTAAACGCTTAGATGTGGTAGATTTGTACAATGTTTAACGCGAACACTCGAGAGAAGTTGAGAATTTTTTTTTTCATTAGCTGTTTATGAATGTGCCAGGTTGCGCGCGAGAATTTGCCTACTCACTGGGACTTCCGGTTTATTCATTTGTGAATAAAAGAGGACAGACAATGGTATTTGTTTTACTATCTTCGGATTAACATTACCATCATTCTGTGCATATTCAATCATTTGCATCAAAGATCTTAAAGCTTTCAAAACTGAAAACTTCACGGGCTTTAAAAAAGTTCTAAGATGCAGCTTTATTGAGTTGTCAAGACACAACTGTCACCTTCGTCCCAAGAGACGCTCAAAAAAATATTATTGTTAGGAATTTTTACTTGAAGATTGTCAACTGCGCCGTCCTTGTTTGACTTTTAGTGGGTTGTTTTTAAGACTCCATACAGAGTTATTTCCTATATGGCGATGCATTAAAACGTTGTTACCAAACGATCCAATACAGTTTCTGCGATAAATCATAACTTAGGCGATCTGTAACTCGCTTAAAAGAACTTCCGATTTCAAAATACATTAGCTTCCGTTGCCGCTTGATACAGAGCCAAGAATTTGAATCTACACCAGAAAAGAGTGAAAACAAAGTTAAACTGAAATGAATTACAACAAATAAAGCAAAAAGATAAAACTAGTTGGATTTTTCTGAACAAGTTCCAGAGAGAACATGTTTTAAAGAACGGTCTAATTATATTACACGCGACACTAAAGGCGCAAAGTTGAAAAAGAGCGATTCATTAGAGGTTCTAATGATGATTTTGAGCTTTGCTATTGTCAGGGGCAATACATCATGAAAACATAATTACTTGGCAACGTAGACAAAGCACGCGGACCTTCGTCTTGCATATCTACACAAACTAAGTTATTTCCGGTCATCATTTGACCTGTCTATTCCAGCATATTCCCAAAGCCTCGCAAGCAAGATTTCTGGATATTCTTCTTTTTATTCCACTTAAACCACTTAAGAGATCAAAATCAGTCCTAGAATTTAAAAATGTTTGTGATATGTTATCTATAGTTGAAAATCGGTTCCCCAACCATTCACCGACTACCAAGTTTATTTATGAAAAAAATTATGCATTCTGAACTCTAAAAGAAAGGTCTTCCGGAAACTTATTGAATTTGGTACTTCAAAGGTGCCGAGATTATCTGTGTTTGATGTGGAATTTCAACCTTCGCTTCCTGAGCTCGGTTAGTTTGTCACCAATCGCTGTCCGGTCTGCAGCTACGCGGTGATGACCTTGGAGCTGATATCAGAAAAACAGGTCGGCAATCTGTCTTGAATATCCTTTCCGGATATCGAGCAAAAAATAACTTGACGAAGACGTAAAAAATGACAACTTGACTTCATTATTCTCGTAAGATGTTAAAGAGGCTGGGTAGACTTTGTTGATTAATGGTAGCCTCAGTACAAACTATCGCCTGGGGACCGTGTTAAAATTGCTCGAGTCGAACCATGTCTTCTTCATGGCATTTTTTACAAAATAATCAAGAACAGCCAGCACCACTGGCCCTGTAATGACTTAATGGCGCAGAAATATTTAAGAAGGGATATGTTCTAAAAGTAACATCTATTTTTTGCTGATGGTATAATTATTTTAAAATGTTAATTTTGAAAGGCCAACAAGCGATAAATCAACATCGAAAATACCTCCTAGGACGGGCGGAAGTTTGAGCTGTCAGCGAATTAATATAAACACTAAAATCCTACGCGAAATGTGCGGTTTTAAAAAGCAGCCCTAAAGATAATTTTGTACAATTTTATTGCGACACTTAACATACTCACTAGTTCAGATCTTTTGTGAATACCCGATGAACAAAATTTTCTCTTTATGAGAAAATGGAAAAAAACTATAAACGTGTAGTTCTTCACGGAATAGATTTCGCTAAACTAGTCAGGAACAAATAACTCTGTGGTCAACTACACACTTCACAGAAAATCCAATTTTCTGTGTTTTTACGGAAACCTCAATAACTCTTTACAAAAATATGCTCAGTGTCCTACAGCGTGGGAACTTATAGTTATAAAGAACGTTCTTTAAACTTGAGTACACAGTGACAGTTCTGACAGGAAATGGTCGAATCTGTAACCGAATTTTGAGTGTTTTAAGTTTCAACCATTTTTTAAAAAGTTTGCAGTTAAATAAACATGTTTAAAAATTCATTTTGTTAACTGCTTTACCTGTGTTAGGTGTAGAAACAAAAATATTTCCTCTTCCGTCACCTATTAAGTTCACAAATTTGTGATCAAGTAGCATGTACTGACTACAACCAAGAAAATCTGAAATTCCTCAATACTGCGAAGTTTTCCTGTGTGGAGAGCAACTTTTTCAGCATTGTAAACTGATATACGACGAGTATCAAATTTTTGGGATAAAATATCGCGCCTTTCAGGAAATATATATTAATGTCGGTATGTGTTATTTATTCTTCTGCCTTGGGACACCTGAAGAAACTGAATTTTTTCATTTCTCTTTGAAAAAGTTGTAAATAAATTCTGTACAGCTGAAATTAGTAACTTAATTCTAGCGACTAAGCCTCATAGTGGATGTGGGACGGGGAATGAGCAGAAATGTATAGGGTAAGGCTTCCCTCCTCCGGCGCAAAGGGTGCTGGGAAGGACGTAAAATCCTCCTTTCTCTGGCACTTAAGTTTTTCAATGATTGTAGATTTTCTCTGTTTTGTTTCTGTTCTTAGAACCATAAAAGCTATATAAAAATACATCAGTAATCGAAATGTAAACGTTTTCCAAGTTAGAACGTACAGTCAAAGACTCGAGCTCCGTTCAAGGGCAACCCAGGTAAAGCCGGAAACTCTTGTATATTTGTATGATTCTTATAAGCAACGTTGAATTAGCTTAGTATCATATGTTTTTTACATTTGTTAAAAACTAAGTCATGCTGTTTCTATCCATCCTCTTCTTTTAAAAATTTGTAACCCACAAAACATCTGCTTCAAAATTTCAGCAGTGAAGCCCTCAGAACGCCAGTTTAAAGACACACTGAGAAATTTTAAGCCTCGGGCGGTAGCTGATTTGCCGAACGCTCTGTATTTTATATCTGGCTTCGACTCAAATGTACGGTGTGAGGCAGCCCGCATCACTCGTACAAATGAAACGTAAGCCGTGGTGATAATCAGAGGATTATAGTTTTGAACACAGAATACAACAGCTAGCAAGTAAAAAAATAATTGAGCTCAAGTTGAAAAAATTCTATTCGGCCATAAGGTGTTTAAGAAAGCCGACATTTCGAGCTGTAGTCTGTTGTGGTAACAAAGACACACTTTTCGATTCGCACTATATTCACACTTATCAAAATTAAAGTTAATTGGTTTCCTGTAAAATGGAAAACAAGCAAAATGAACATTGTATAACATATCTGCCGAATTTTTCGTCTGTTGCTGGCTTTGTCATTCAAATAACAAAACTGTGGAAACAGTTCGTCTATAAACCTGACAATTTACAAATACTTAAAGCTAAAGTCAAGCAACAGTTAAAATGAAACAGTTCATCATTTAAACCGTGATAACAATAGTTAGGTGATTGTATGTGAAAGTTAAGGTTTTGGTATTACTGTTTATCGAATTGAAAGAAATAGTGTACTTGATCGCGGTTTGTAACACAGGTTCTGCGTGCCTTCACCTGTTCTTAAAATATTCATTTTCCTTGGTAAATAAAAGTTCCTTGTAAACATAATCTTGTAGGGGCGTTCCTAGTTCTGATTGTAAACTTATCATCTGACCCCTTCTTAAGAAATACAATTGCTTTTAACAAGTTTCTAATATCATTGATCGGAATGATTTACGAACGCTTCTTGATCGGAGGTGTGCAGCATTAAGACACGAAACCGAGTTCGTAGGGCTAATAACAAATTATGCAGTTTATCAGTATAGGAAGTAAAGCAGCAGAGTTTAAGATGGATACTACTTTAAATTACTGGTCTTTAGAACTTTCTCGGCTTGTTCGTATAGAAAAGTCAAGCCTCAAAGCTTAGTCTAGTTAGGAAGCGAGTAACTTAAAACCAGTCGAAACTATGAAAATTAGACAATTGAGTCTCAAAGAGACAAATAAAAACTACATTCGAAGGGCTAATGACTACATGTTCTATAGTACGTCAATCATTTAATTGGCAGATTCAGGAAAAACTGTATCAATTATCATCATCTGTCAACTGAAATGGACTGGTTGAAATTTGCACAGATACTCACCTCGAGTTTATTCGTGCGTTTCTTTGATCCGCATTGACCACAGCAAGAAGGCTAAACAGTCTGCAACTGTTAAATCAGTCTATTGGTCAATACCTCATGTAGAAAACCCAATTATACCCAAGCACCATAAGCGGCCAAACCAACTGTGATTCGCTAGTTAAATGACTGAATAGGAAGTGACCAGTTGAGGGTTAATAAAAGTGTTTATCAACAGATGACTGACACTGCCGGGCACTAGTATAATACGCAGGTTCAGAATCCTGCCGGCTCAAGTCTGCAGATGTGAAAACTGGTTTTAGATCTCAAAACATCAGATATTTTTGTAGATTTCTATACACTCAAAAAGATAGCAAGTAGTGAGATAAATTCACCAGTTTTTATCTTAGACTTAGCTAAAGATAATTATTTGTATTCCGTCTCTAGAAATGTGCCCTAACTTCATAAATTAGTAATACAAGAATACAAGTGTGATAGAAAATAGCCTGCAAGCCGGCTCTCCTGGAGCGTTGGGGGGCGATCGCGCGAGCGGCGATGCCGCGAGAATGAGTCGGCGAGCGAAGCGAG
>JAOCPT020515686.1:0-20141 GCA_026546935.2 Palythoa grandiflora
CTGTTGATACTGTTGATACTGTTTATACTGTTGATACTGTTTATACTGTTGATAGTGTTGATACTGTTTATACTGTTGATACTGTTTATACTGTTGATACTGTTGATGCTGTTTATACTGTTGATACTGTTGATGCTGTTTATACTGTTGATACTGTTTATACTTTTGATACTGTTTATATTGTTGAAAGTGTTGATAGTGTTGATACTGTTTATACTGTTGATACTGTTGATACTGTTTATACTGTTGATATTGTTGATGCTGTTTATACTGTTGATACTGTTTATACTGTTGATACTATTTATACTGTTGATACTGTTGATACTGTTGATAGTGTTGATAGTGTTGATACTGTTTATACTGTTGACACTGTTGATACTGTTAATACTGTTGAAGTGTTGATAGTGTTGATACTGTTTATAGTGTTGGTGAAGATTACTCTTGATTTTTTTTCTGTCTCAAACTTGTTATACTGGACAGCCTGGAGAAAACTTTGAATCAGATTTAGATTGACTAAATCTCTGCTTAAATTCAAAGCGCAGGAATCGATCCAGGGTCGTAGAATTGGAAGGCAAGAGTGAGTACACGACGCCAACCTGACTCCCTTAAAATAGAAAACATAAACATTTTAACTTTTGAACCGACCTCATTCCCAGGGCTTCCTTCACCTTCTCAGAAAAAGCCCTGAAACAAGGTTGCTTTTGAAGGGACCCAAGAAGACTTATTACTTATGGTCGGTTGTTGTTTAACTTTTATCTGCAACTCCACCAACTATATCCTCGTTATATAAAAAGTTTGTTTTTGTTGTTAAAATTATCATTGTTGTGTTGTCAAGGTTCGTGCTACTCCTTGAACTCCGTGAATACTCCTGGAATTTAGTTTCAGTTTTCAAGGGCGCCTTGAAAACTCCTCAAGTCCTTGAATTTTCGTTCTGTCAGGAAATGATAGCAACTGGTTGGAAAGAAAAAATTATGTTATCATATTAATCAAATTATGTTATTATTGCTTGGTTGTTCAACCAGCTAATGTATTTGCCTGTGCCTGGTTAATCATTGCATTTAGATGATGGGGTAGGTATTTTGAAGCATGTTTTAACACTGCTTGAGAATCCTTCAAACGAATTAAAGATAGGTGCGAAGAGCACTCCTTAAAAACATCCGTTCGACTCCTTGGACACTTCTTGAATACTCCTTGATTACTCCTGGAATTTCGTACTCGCAGATCAGCACTAACCCTGGTTGTGTAAAAACAAAATACACGCTCAGTTAACATTGTGTCGTCTTGTAGGTTGATAGCATGGACATCAACGCTGGGGTGGTGGTACGCGAGGGCGGATTGGTCAGGCGTGGCCCTCAGCAAGTAAGATTGTATTTCTCCCGTTGTTATATTAGTCCATTGGTTTCCTAAAGTTGATCATTCTGTATATGTATATATCGGAAAAACAGAAAATCGTCAGTTGGAAAGGCTTTTACAAGTGAAGAAAAATATTGTTTATTATATAAAGAAGAGATAAAGAAGAGTGCCTTACAGAAGGTTTTCTACCACTGAGAAATGTCGTATCTAAACACACGTAAAAATACGATAATTTTACGTGTGTAAATATCCCTTTTCAGCCAATCAGTGACCTTGATTTTCCGAAAATTTCCGAAGATTTTCCTAACACTTCCGAAGATTTCCGAAAATTTTCCGAAGATTTTCAAAAACCCATAAATGCATAAGAAACGTTTTTTAAACATTTCCGAAGCTTTCCGTAGATTTCTGGAAACTGTCGGCGCGCGAACGAGTGAGATGTTCAATTTGAACACAAGAAAATAAATTCCAAATCTCCAAGCGACTACGTGTTATTCTCTATTTATTTTATCTTTTACTCCCAAAAGCATATTAGTTTTGCTTTAGAGCAAAAAGGGACTGGGACCAAGAATGTTGTCTCAGTAGCAGCATAACAACTTTATTACATGTGTTTGCGTAAGTGAAACAACTGAAAAGTGTCAGGATCATTGAATTGGTATTACAAGAAATAACTGTTGTTTTGTGATCTATCCAACTGCGAGTCCCTGATATATGACGTCAAAACTTATCTAATTTGCATATTTGAAATTTCAATATCTCGGCAACCAAAAGAGCTATTTTGATAAAATAAACGACATTTTTCTTTTCCGAAAACCTTTCTTACAGACAAAGTTTTATTTTTCCGATATATACACTTTAATTATTTCGTGTAACTGAAAAAATATTAAAGTATTCGATACTGGAAGCAGGGTTTCCGTAAGTCCTTAAATAGTCTTATTTTTGAGTTTGGATTTTTAGGCCTTGAAAAAGTCATAAGTTTTTCTAAATTCATACTTAAAGTGTTGAAGAAGACTTTAAATGTGTGTCCGAAAATATTTTTTGTTTTTCATGGCCAAAAAATGTCCACGAAAGCACTGGGGTTTTTTTTCGAGTTTTCATTAAAAACACTACTTTATAACAGAACGATTATAATACACGTGGAAGCACCCATAATCTTGACCTTTTTTAAAGATGCGGCTGATATGGTAACTTCTGAATAAATTTTGAAGGAAAATTAGTTATCAAGCTTTCCAAATTGGTATCCTAAAAAGTATTAAATTTTTTGAGTTGCTAGCTGCAGAAGCCCTGTGGAAGGAAGCCGGTTGGCCCCATGGAGGAATTAAAACCAGTCGTGGTCGACAAAACTTTTGTCAAGCGTACTGAAAATAAGACAAAATAGTTCAGAGCGTTATGAAGTCTACACCTGATCAATAAAAAGAGCAAATAGTATTCTATTTTTTGGTCAAACTAGGTCGTGGCACTGATCTGACTGCTCGCTTTCCGGCGTCTCGTTAGACTTCTGCAGAAAGTCTGAGTATCTTTAAAATGACTGACATATTGACTCGGAGATGGAGAACAATGTTTACTCTACGAAATTATCTGTTGAAGAGTAAAACCAAAATTCGCCAAACGCGAGAAATTGTCGCTTTATTTACTGTGATGCCTTGCGCACTGCATATGACTTTTGAAATACTTTCCAAGTCAGTCTTTACTGTATTTTTGAAAGACCGTTACTTAGCATAATTATTTAAGCTTGCAGTAGGCTGTATGTTTTTTTTTGCACGGGAAACTCAAAGGGCACGTGTTACCGCCATCTTGTATTTCTTGGTCGAGTGGTACTGGGACTGAGCGAGTGAGAAACGGAAGGGAGGTGGGAAGGGGAGAAAATAGAAAAACCCTCCCCTCTCCCCCTACTTTCCAATTTTCGCTAGCTACCAATACCGCAGGACCACGAAATTCAAGATGGTGTAACCGGAAGAACAGATGCATTGTGGGTAGAAGCGTAATTTTTTGATACAAGTGTTTGTGATGTCATTTGCGCAGGTACGAACACTGCAACAGGAAATCGAAAACCTCAAGAGGCAGAAAATCAAGCTCGAGGAACTTCTCAGAGAATCCAAAGGTGAATCAAAGAGGTGAGAAAGCTGGTTACTTGAAATTAAGGATAAAAATGTCGCGGTTGTTGCTAGGCAACATAGACAACACCAGCTGGGCACGCGAAGTGGATTTTAAAAAATGCAGTAAGACAAGATCTAGTTCTCCTTGTAGCGTATTTTTGGAAATAATGCAAACAACTATTTTCAGTGCAAATTCGGGTATGCTGCGGGGCATTTGCCAACGAAAATTTCCCGCAAGGCCGAGCATTTGACAATTGTTTTCAAATGCCCGGGGTTTGCCCGGGGGGATGCTTGTGGCTGGAATTGACTCGCACATAAACTAACAAGTATCACGTTTTGATTTTTTAAGAGAACAATACACAAAAAATTGAGATTTGAAAATCCAGAAATTTAATAAATCAGGGGGTCCTAATAAGGTCCGGGGGGTTCGGAAATTTTAATGTGCGGGGGGATGTTTATTTAGCACCCAAGGGTAGGATTATAGGGATTTTAATGGCAAATACTAGGTAAATACAGCTATTCTAGGACTATGTTGAAGAAACAGCGCTGTCACTGATATTCAAAAAGTGACATCCTCAAATATAAACTACTCAATGAAAATGACAATGAGTGGAAAGATATTTTACAATTCTTGTCGTAAAATGCGCGGCCGGTGTGAATTGAATATTAGAGGTCTAAAGCCACTGGCTTTGTCCTCTCCTCCGCAAAGTTATACGAGTTGAAGGATCGTCTTAAAATGATACATTTGTCCAAAGATAAGCTCCTGATGCAGATTCAGCCGTATCAAGTAATTTGAAATGGAAAATAGTAGGAGTTTTTTTAAGAAAACTCACAAAAATTGTCTCAAAAGAAGGCCGGCTTTGAAGGGCATGCAAAAATGATTAGGGAGTTTTAAAAATTTTAGAGCTCACAGAATGACTGTGAGCAAGATAAATAGTTAAATAACACTTCAACTTGTGCTCGTGTTTTTGCAAAGGTACCAAGATGAACTGATGTCTGTGAAGCGTAAACTTTTGGAGAAGGAAACCGAGAACGAAGCTCTTCTGCGCGAACTGTCCTCAAAGAACAACATCATTGCAACTCTCAAATCGGAGAAACAGGCTCTGCTACGAGAGATTGAAACAATTCGTCATGAAATGATCGTCAGTTCGGAGGTACGGACTTTACTATCCCTTTTTTTTTATTATATTGTACTAGCTTCGCCATTGAAGAGTAGAAAATATTAAGAAGGACAATAAAAGAATAATAGGGCAGAGAGGCCACAAGTGAAGAGCGAAAAAATTAAAAGGAATCAGTTGAAAAACATTGTGATATAGACTGGAAAATTTTACAAGACAACGTCTCTTTGGAAATGCGTTATCATTTTAAAACATTGACAAGATAAAGTAAATGAAAAAATTGAAAGCCTAAGAAGTTAGTGTTAATAACATGAAGTGTAGGATAAACCTGTTCTAAATAGTTATTAAAACATAAAATGTGTGACAGTGTTGGTAGGAACAACTAAAACAACCATAAGAATATCGGGAAGCTTAAAGGTTCCGATCCGAAAGTCAGACAGATAGGAATTCTAGAGCCAGAGTATAAGAGTGGTTCAGAAAAAAAAGCCAGACGAAGAAAGAGGCAGACTAGCGCACCAGTATTTAAAAGGCTGCATAGAAAGCGTGAACAAGTAAAACTGATAGTGTAAGTTTTCCGATGTACCAGGAAGACAGATAGGCAAACAAGCAGGTGGACTGACTGACTTAATGTATGAATGATAGATGAATAAATGAACGACAGACAGACAGTAAGTCAAATGGACAGATTTGATTTGTGTATGTTCTGGCCAAAAATAAAAAAAGACGAGCAAGCAGACAGACTCGCACAACTATAGTAACCGTGTTTAAAAGGCTGCACAGAAAACATAAACAAAAAGAGAACTGTGCTCTAGAAGCACAGACAGACAGAGAGAAGACAAAACACACAGTCAGAAAAATGGTACTGATAGGAAAAAACGACACAAAGAAATGCTAAGAGAAAATTACGTATATGCACATGTAATATTCCATGAGGACAAATTCTTGTGTTTTCTTTTAACATCTAAACTGAAATAATAACAGACAGCAAATTAATTATTCCGGTTAGGTGACAGTTGAGCAGAGCGCTCCAGAAGACGATGAGCTGATGTTTGCTCGAGAAGAAATCAGTACTTATGAGGCGAGTCTTAAGAGCGCTCATGATGAGCGAGAAGGACTTCAGGAAGAAATTCTCAACTTGCAAAGCAAACTTTCTCGTCTCCAAAGTGATTACGACAAAGCCGTCCGAGATTTAAACGCAACAAAGAAAGACTGTGATCTTAGAGTGAGAAAGTACGAGGCTCAGCTTGAAAACTCTCAGAAACAGCGAGAAGATCTGAAGCGTCAGTTGGAGCGACTCCGGGATGAGCTAAAGAGAAGCAAGGAATCGATTGGCGAGTACCAAAAGAAAGCGCTGGACAACAAGAAAGTGGCTGATCGTCTCCGTGAAGATATGGCTGGAAAGGACAAGATACTCCGTAACTACGAGAAAAAGAACGGGGATCTTGAAGATCGGATCGAGCAACTCAAGCAGGATTTGTCCCAAGCTCAGATGAAGGCCGAAATTGAGTCAAAGCAACGCCTGAACATGGAACGAGATCTACGCAACTCGGAAAAACGTATAGCAGAGCTTGACGCTCAGGTGGACAGCATGAGGCTGGAGTATGAAGAGCTGCAGCGAGAATATAGCGTGGTAACAAGCAAGTTGGTCAGTCTCGAGGGGCAATACAGTAAAGTTAGTAATCGAGTGAAGGAACTGGAGAATGAAGTATCGCGCTATCGTTCCAAGATTCACGAGTTAGAAAGCAACGTTGAGTCAGTTTCTGTGAAGAACGTTCAGTTGCAGAGCTCATATGACACGTCGGTGTCGGAGATAGACGGACTACGAGGGAGACTGGGTGGCACTCACGGGAAGCTCAACGATCTCGAGTCGCTGTACGACATAGCTGTCAAAGAGAGAGATGACCTCAGACACAACATCGCCCCACTTGAGAAGAAGATCGTAGATTTGAGAGCGGCTTTGGAGAAGAGTGAAAACAACCGAGATGACCTTGAACGACAAGTGGATTCTTTGAGAACTAAGAACGCTAGCTTAGAAGCCCAACTTGAAGCTGCTCTGAAGGCAAAGAATCAGCTCAAGTCCGATCTTGACGCGGAAAAAGATAGAGTAAGTCAGCTGAAGAAAGAAATTAACATGCTGCAGACATCTCTGGCTGATGCTCAACGCAACAACGACAAACTGAGGAACGACAACAACAGAAAGCAAAAAACCATTGACGACCTAAGAAACCAAATCAAGAATTTAGAAGACAAAATAGACGAGCAACAAAACGAAGTGAGAGAAGCAAACACAAAGAACGAAATACTTGAAGATCAAAAAAAGCAAATTCAAGACGAGTTGTTGGATGCAAACAGACTAAATGACGACTTAGCAGAAGACCTGCGACAGACAGAAGATGACAAGAATCGAGTCAGTGAGGATCTTCAAAAAGCACAAGACGCAAACTCGGAGTTAGAGTCCGCGTTTGAAGTTTGCGACAAAGAAAAACGCGATTTTGAAAAAGATGTGTTAGCACTGCAAGACAAAGTGGCTCGTCTTGAAGCCGAACTGCAAGAAGCTAAGAACCGAAATTCTGTTCTGGAAGAAGATGCCAAAAACCACGATGCAGTTGTAAAGAAATTGCAAGACGAGATAGATCGTCTAAAGAGCCAAATCTCCGAGCTGCAACGTATTAACGACAATTCTCGACGAGAAATTATTGAAAAAGACAGCACAATCGAGACCCTGAAAAACAGGATCAGCGATTTAGAAAACGAAATCGATGAAATTAGATCGGAATTGGTTCATGTGAAGTCGTTGCTTGATGCATCTGAAGAGGAAAACAAGAGACTGAAACTTGAATTGAGTAACAAAGAAGACGACCATAGTCGCATGGTATCTCAACTGGAAATAACAGTACAAAGAAATCAAGATCTCGAGAGTGAGTGTGCTATTGTCGCGCAAAAGGTGGATACTGTTCAGAGTAGTTACAACGACTTTATGGATGGAAACTTCGACAAGGACAGCGAGCTTGACGCTGAGCGTGAGAGAAACGAGCAACTGGAAAGGGAGCTGCAGAACCTGAGAGCAAAGATCAAGATGCTGGAAGACAGAGATGAATCTAGGCAGAAAGAACTGGACCGCCTGAAGGCAGAATTAGAAGCAGATGAGGAAAGAATCGAACAGCTTCTTAAGGATATACAAAATCTTGAGGGAGAAAAGGATGATGTGAACCGCAACCTACTTGTTTCTGAGGCGAGAGTAAACGAGCTCGAGAATGACTTGGAAAGTGCAGTAAATGATAAAGAGGCGGCAGAAGAGAACCTTCATGATCTCTTGTCGAAAATTAACAAGCTTGAAAACCAGGTCGATACGCTAAGAAAACAAAACAACCAACTGAAGGAACAGCTCATGGATGCAAATAACAAAATAGTACAAGCAAAAGAAAACATCGCCGCCCTGGAAGGTAAAGTCAATCAACTACAAAAGTCTAACGACGCACTGAAAAATGTCATTGCCAAGAAAGATGAAGTTATCGCAGATCTTAATGAAAAACTCAAGAAGCTTCAAAAAGAACTTGACAACCTAAAGCGCGAGCTTGTGTCTGTTAAAGTTGCAAATGACAGCTTAAAAGAAGAGAAGAGACAGTCAGATCGCAGAATCCACTCACTGCAAGATAGAATCGCACAGCTTGAGGCCGAAATCAAAGATCTAAAGGCAGATAGAAATTCGTTGGAGAGCGAACTCAGCAACAAAACTCACAAGCTAGCACTGCTAGAATCGCAACTTGCAAACGTCAAGAAAGAGCGTGATACCCTGAAAACAGATCTCAACAATGCCAATGCTGCCCTAAGAAAATGGAAGGAAGATTACATGGTTTTACAGTCGCAACTCAAGCAACTGGAGCGCGCTTACGAGATAAAAGAGAAAGAGGTTGCTGACAAGACTGCAATAATAGAGAAGCTTAGAGCTGCAAAACAAGCTGTAGATGAAGAACTTTCGGCATTAAAGAAGGAACTTATGAACACAAAAAACAACCTGGAGCTCGCTCTCAGCAAAATCAAGACCCTGGAAGACAACTTAAAGTCGGCAAACATCAACCTGAGTAAACTTGATATCGTAATTCTCAACCTGAACAAGGAGCGTGAAGAACGAGATCGCGCTGGAGTTGCTCACGATACACGCTACATTGAGATTGAAACCCTACTCAAGGCCACCACAGACCGCGAAACCAGGCTTAAGCAAGATTTGCAGACCTACAAAAACAGACTTGAGAAGATGGAGAACGACTACAAGAAATTGCAGCAGGAAAACGTTGACTTGCGAGCCAAAGTTAATGCCTTGAGCAGACAACTGCGTGACACGAAGAATGCCTTGGATCGCAGTGACAAAGACCGCAAGGCCGTTAAAGAAGACCTGGTCACAGCCAACAACCAAGTCGCTGATTTAGAGGTCAGCTTCCACAACGAGCAGAAAGAGAAGGATTCGTTGCAGAAACAGCTTGATGATGCGCTAGAAAGGCTTGCCAAAGCCCGAGACGACATTCTTAACCAGGAACAAAAGATTGTTGAAATGAAACTCGATCTTGAACAGGCTCAGAATGAAGCAGCTGAGAAAGATAATTTAATCGATAACTTACAGAACAGCAAAGAATTCTTGGAAAGCGAGCTGGAAGCACTGAAGGCGCAACTCGACAGTGCCAAGGATGACAATGAAAGACTTCGAAATGAGGCTGCTCAAACCCAGCAAGAAATTCTCGATCTAAATAACAGGATCAACGAGCTTGAGGGGCAACTTGCCAGACTGACTTCCGAGAGAAATCGCGCCATGGAAGATCTTCAGGAAAGCGAAGCACGTGTTAGTTCCCTCGAACAAGAAATACAAGATATCACCAAAGAGCGTAACAGTCTAGCTGAGAAGATTGAAGAACTAAAACAGCAGATAATTCTTTTAAGAGATGAAAAGAACGCACTGGAGAGGCAAATGACCGAGTTGCAAGGCAAGATTGACTACTACGCCCAAGAGATTGAAAACCGTGACAAAACTATTCTTGATTTGAAGAACGCTAACGAGGACCTCGAAAAAGAAATTGACATCATGAAGAGGAACATGCGAAGACTTGAAGCTGATTATGAGTCTACGCTTCAGAAAATCAAGGAATACGAGAAAGCGTTGCTGTCTGCTAACGAAAGAAACACTCTAGTCGAAAACACTAGCGATGCAAACCGTGATAAAGTTCGAAGGCTTCAAGATGAAAACAACAACCTCAGGAAAAAGATCACCGAGCTAAACATTGCTAACAAAGTCAATACCGAAAAGGAGTCGGAACTACAAGAAAAAATTGTGCTGGCCAATGAAAAGATTGCTGAACTTGAATCGGTCCCGCCAGTAGTTGAAGAACTGTCTTTCGCTGTGGTAAGTGTATAAACTGCATATTTCCAAAACTAGCAGCAAAATAAAAGTTTTGGCCGTTTTTAGTACCTTTTTTATATAATCTTCCCGAACGAAACACAATTTTACGGATTTGAATTATGGTTGCCTAACTTAATAAGTACGTTTTTATCTACGTTTCATTTTCATCTTTGCTTTTATGCATTTTTCCTCAAAATAGAACAACCGAAGGTTTTTAGGGTTCTTTCACTTCCGAACGTTGGAAAAACCCTGAGATTTTCAAGGACTTTTGCGGGGCTTTTTCAACTCAGACAAACGATTACCTATACAACAAGTTTAAAGTTTTGTCTTCTTCTTCCTAAACATAAGTTATAAAATGGATTATTAGCGAAAATATTCCTTAAATGTAGTTTTCCAAGATTGCCCAGGGTTTAGATAGAAATTTTCAGGGATCTTTTTCTGGGGGATTCCAGAGATTTCCAAAGATTGACATGTTTCGAAACGTTTTCAGGTTTTTCCAGGATTTCCAGGCCCCTTGCTTTGATCTTTGTATTTAGGTGCCATTCATTCATTTATTTATATTCATTTCTACCGTAGGAAAGTGAGCCAGTTCTCGAAGCAGCAGATGATATCGAGATTGGAATGCTGAAGCAAGATCTTGAGGACATGAAAGACAAGAACACCAAACTTGAAAGACAGTTAAGAATCTCACAGGACTCCAATGCCCAACTGGAGCGTCAGTTGAAGGACAAGACCGATCAGCTGAAGAACGCAGAAGATGAAATCCAGGACCTTAAGGCCAGACTTCAAGAGGTCAAAATGAGGCTGGACAAAATTGGAGATCAGACTGACGCCCCAGGCATTATTGCATCCCTGCGTCAACAAAATGATTCTTTGCAACGCGAATGCTCCATGCTGAAGAATGAACTGGTGGCGGTTAAGAAGTCTCTCACTGAATCCCAGAAGCGAAAGAATGATCTTGAAAACCAGCTATATACCCTGAAGAGAAAGCTGGGTGAGACTGAGCTGAAGTTGAACATTGCTAATGGAGAAAATGAGAGGCTGAACGGAGAACTGCTGAACTTACAGAAAAAGATTGCACATCTTGAAGATGAACTTAACAAAGCAAGGCAAGGACAAGCCGATCTCCGTGGAGAGCTTGACGACACTCGCGAACGCTTGCAAAGAGCACGACAAGACCTCACTGCCGCCCAACGGCAAGTAGGTGATCTTACCAGCCAAAACGACAACCTAAGAAGAGAGCTTGCAGACCGAGACAACCAAATTGAATGGCATAAGAACAACGAGAAGCAGCTGGAGACTGAAATAGCTGTACTTAAGCAGAAGATCGCAAAACTTCGAGAAGAAAACGATCGTCTCTCAGACCAGATAGTGCAACTGAATGGACAGCTGCAAGAACGCGAGTCCAAGATTGCAACTCTGGAGCACAACATCCAGTTACTCCGAGATGAAAACGAGAAATTGCGTCGAGATGTCGCTAACGCTAATGCAACAGCTACCGACTACAAGAACAAATACATGAATGCTATTAGGGACATTGAAAGACTCCAAGCTGAGATTGCTGCTAAAAATCAGAAGATCTACTACCTTGAGTCCCGCATTAAAGTCCTTGATGCTGATAAGAATCGACTTAAGAAAGAAATTTCTACATTGAAGAAAACCATTTCTGATCTGCGAATCCAACTTGAAGGCAGTAAAGCTGAGAAAGACCGATTGCAAGGCGAGATCGTGGTAGTACAGAACGTAACAAATGATCTCCAGTCTGCTCCAGACGACCTGTTTAAAGAAAAGAAAGATTCTACGGTCTCATCGAGGAAATACAAAGACCTAGAAGATGCCTATAAGAAAGCAATGAGGAACAAGGAGCAATCGGACAATGATGTTTTAGCTCTGCGAAACAAGATCAGCAAACTGGAAGGAGATTTGTCCACAGCAAACCGAGCAAAGAATGCAGCAGAAGGCGAATCTGCCTACAGGGGAAAGAAGAACAAGGAACTGGAGGATGCATTGAACAGCATCAATGCAAAAGACATGGTAGACGCTGGCCAGGCTCTGAAATGGAAGAACGAAGTGGCTGCACTGGAGCAAGAACTGCAGTCAACAAGGTAAGCTTGAAACGGGATTTTAAAAAAATGTTGGTTTCGCTTTAAAAGCTTTTTTGTTTTTAAAAATTTAGGTTGCAGCAAAAAAAATAAATGCATGATGTGAAAACTTAGTTTTCTTTCTTTCTCTTCGCAAGGAGCTTCCGATAGCTAAATCAAAAGTTAGGTTTGACAACATTCAGCAGAAAAAAGGTTAAGGAGAATTTCGTTCTTAATCTTACAGAAACAAAGTTGCTCGTCTGGAGGCATATAACACCACGTATGAGGCAAAAATCAAAAGTTTTACTGACGACCTGGTGAACGCAAGGCACAAGATCGCTCAACTGGAGAGTCAAAAGGAGGAAGCTCAAGAGAAGATTAACAGTCAACAACAAGAGCTTCTCAATGCTTACAAGAAAATTGCTGATCTCGAAGCCGCCAACCAGATTGCAAACAACATCAAGAGCGACCTCCAGCGTGAGATTGCAGCACTTCGCAGCAAGGTGCGTTAATAATTTAAGTCCTTAAGTTGCCCAAAGTTGCCTAAAGTCGCGCAAAGTTGGCTAAAGTTGCGCAAAGTCGCACAAAGTTGCCTTAAGTCGCACAAAGACGCGGTGGCTTTTTGTCTGCTTTCTTCTTAAGTCGCCTTAAGTTGCGGAAAGTCGCTTTAAGTCTCGCAAAGTCGCCTTAAGTCGCCCAGAGTAACGCGACTTTGGGTCCCAGGGTAGGCTTGTTTATTAATTTAACACTCAATTCATAATTGAGTTGTTTGTTCTTAAACTTTATTTTAAGGAGACTAACAAGAGAACTCTAAAGTGTGGTCTGGTATAAAATACGTTGTTTGACAGGTCACTGTAAAAAATGGGCCAATGTGGAGAAAAACGACAAACACAATGGCTGCAGAATATGAAAAAAAGGAAGCCAAAATGGACTTTACAGCAAGATATCGGTTTTGCCCCATAATATTACTCTTTGTGCATCATATTTTTTTCGATCAAAAGGTTTTGTCTTTTCATAACTTTGCGTTATTTTGGTGGGATATATTAAGTCTTACAACTGTGTGGCCTTGATTATCAATGATCTAAAACAAACCAAAAATAGGGGGGGGGGAAATAGCAAAATAGCAAGAACACACCTCTGCGTCATATATACTTTCAGTCATGATTTCTTCCTCACTTGTTATGATTTCACTGAACATTTTCCACTGTATTAAAGTGTTTTTTTTCACGCCTCGTTGGTAAGCCTATATAAAGGCAAAAATGGTACCAGTAAGAAATCACAGAGATAACAATATAACATAAACTATATAAATATATATTAGTAATACAGCCATTGTAGATGAGAATTTTTAAAAACCTTTTTTTTTTCTGGAATTTTGGTGTCAATATAAACAGAACTATCACGTGACGAACGTCGAGGAACGGAGAAGAGGGCCCGGTCCCAACTGTGAGACAGAGAAAACCGGAGTCCCCCCCTTTCTGTTCAGGGTTGGGTTCTCCACCCTTTCCCATATGGCTTCCTTTATTCCCCGTCTGTTTATACTGACACCAAAATTCCAGAAAAAAAAGGTTTTTAAAAATTCTTATCTTTAATGAATTTACCTGGATGAATTATAACATTCACTTTCACAGCCATTGTAGGTTATACACCTAACAATATTATACCCATGGGAGGAATTGGAAGAAGGGGGAAGGGGTGCTGGGGATCTATTGGGCGATTTAGTATAGCAAGCTATCCCGAGATTGGTTTTTTGCAAAGTACAGGTGTTGCTTAATTCTATATTACAAAATATTTGGGAAGTTTGCTCCGATGTTTTGATGTTTTTGGACTTAAAACTTTGTCCTAAAGGTGAGGAATACAATAAAGAAATTTCAGTTAATTGTCAATTTCCCACCCTCCTCCCCACAGGAGTTTGAGGATTTTTACACTTTGACTTGAGCTAAAAATAGCAAAATGTTGTTAACAGATCGCGGCTCTGGAAGAAGAGCTTCAGATTGAGGCTAAACAACAAGCGCAGCTCAGAGGTATTCTGGACCAGACCAAGGCGAGAAATGAAGATCTGAAGGGAGAAATCAACAAACTGCAAAAGAAACTGCGCGAACTCCAGCAGAACTTTGATGCTCAAGTGCAGGAATGGTCTGAGAGAAAGTACACCATTGACAGACTTGAGGAGGAAAATGCTCAACTCAGGGCTGACCTCGAGAAACTGAGAAGACAGCTTGCAACGCTGAAAGGTAAAATAAGAATTTGGTGCTCAAAAAGTAATTCTAATATCTGGTAGTGTTGCTGGTACTGCAGAGTTTGTACGTACGGGTCATAGAAAACCAGGAAAATTATGGAATTACGATTAGAGTCATTGAAAGTCGATGCAGTTTTGATATGATTGTATAAAAATAACAAAGAATAAAAAGACCTCGTCTGCACAAATATCTCAATTCTCTGTTCCTTTGTCCTGACAAACTTGCCAGGGAAAGAGTAATTAGGAGTTCTTTGGAAGTATTTTATCAAAGAAATGAACAGCAAAAGGTCATGAAATATTGTGAAAAGATCATGAAAAAAGTCATGGAATCTCATGGAATTTCAGTACTTCGAAATAGTACGAACCCTGTACTCGTGCTGATCCTGGTACTTGTACTTGTACTGATGCTGTTACTGTTACTGTTCCTGGTACTGGTACAGAGACTGTTAATGGTACTGGTACTGAGACTGGTAGTGGTACTGGTACTGACACTGACACTGCTACTGGTACTGGTACTGGTACTGAGACTGCTATTGGTACTGGTACTGACACTGGTACTGAGACTGCTGGTACTTGTACTGAGACTACTGGTACTGGTACTGAGACTGCTATTGGTACTGGTACTGAGACTGCTAGTGGTACTGGTACAGATACGACTGGCACTGGTAATGGTATTGGTACTGAGACTGAGACTGCTAATGGTATTGGTATTGGTACAGAGACTGCTAATGGTATTGGCACTGAGACTGGTAATGGTACTGGTATTGCTAATGGTACTTGTACTGAGACTGCTAATGGTATTGGTATTTGTACAAAGACTGATAATGGTATAACTGGTATTGAGACTGCTAATGGTACTGAGACTGCTAATGGTACTGAGACTGATAGTGATACAGCTCTTGATGCTAAGGAAACAGCATGTCTTTCCTAATTATTAATTATGTTTTTATCTCAGGTGACTATGATAACGTAACAAGTGAGAAATATTCCTCAGTCAATGAAGTCGCCAAACTTCAGCCACGTATTGACGACCTTGAGAATCAAGTTGACATGTACCGTATGGAGAACTCAAAACTGAAAATTGAGATAACAACTATCAAGTAAGTTTGTTTTAGTTTTCTAGAATATTTGGTGGTTTTACCTGTCTGTTTGCCTATTTCGCAATATATGTTTGCCTTCTGCCTGTGTCAGCTAACAGTGGCGGAACCTCTAGTTTGTCAAACTAAGGTATGGCGTTTGACCGTAGTTAGACTGCTGTGTTGTGCCCTTGAGCAGAGCACTTTGCCAGACTTGTTACTGTGTAAGTAAGTACCAGCTACCGTTGGGGCTAATCTGTGTTGAATTAGCATCCATTCAAGGGCAGGCAAAGACTTTGTACAGAAAGTAGCTGAAGACACAAGAGCTGGGCTGATGAGTCTTTTAGCTTAGCTTGTGAAAGGATTTCCTTTTTATATAATCACGCGCTAATCAAATCTGATGATTGTTTTAGTTGTCGTCCATATGTTTAGACCGTTAATCTACAGGTTATATCTCTACCTTACTTCAGTTAGTAAGGGATGTGTTTACCTTTTGTAGGGAAATGTATGAAGAGAGCAAGAGGACGTACATCGAGAGGGAAACAGTTGTCCAAGTGCAAGCAGGGCCTGAGTTGGAGTCAGGTGTGGACATGTTTGACTCTATGGATGTGGATGCAGTCAAAGGAGAGAAAGATCGTCTTGCAATGGACCTCGCAAACCTGCAAAGCAAATTCGACCAGCTCCAGAAAAACCATGACAACGTTAAGGATGATAATAACAGGTTCGTTCTCCATTTTAATAATAGAGCCCAAGTACTTCAAAAAAACACAGAACGCATTGAAAGAGTTAGTAAAACAAGAGATTAGTGGTGCTAAATGTCTGCATACTGTATAATCTAGGCTATATACACCTTTGAAAAACAATAATATAAACCAAATATATTGAGTGATAGATATAAACGAAACGCAGTTCAACAGGGCTCACTGTTTACAGAGAAAGTTTTTGTCAGGTCTTGCCAGCACAGCACAACTAAAAAACAGTCTCGGTTTTCCAATAGGAACATAAAGTAAGTTGTAAGCGTAACGATGTAATTAAAGATGATATACTTAACCCTTTCAGCCCCAGGCGTTTTATCAACATCTAAGTTCTCCTTACATCACTAGAACAAAAAAATTTAATTGGTAATGAGAAATAAGGAATTGATCGAATAGAGTAAGCTATTAAAATTGAAAAGCCAAATTCTCGCAAAGTGCTTAGATAGAAA
Organism: Palythoa grandiflora; assembly: GCA_026546935.2. Taxonomy (NCBI): domain Eukaryota; kingdom Metazoa; phylum Cnidaria; class Anthozoa; order Zoantharia; family Sphenopidae; genus Palythoa; species Palythoa grandiflora. The sequence goes on from JAOCPT020515686.1 coordinate 16,554, forward strand.
ATATGGAGGTTAGTTGGGAGAATTTATCAACACGTCATTTGTCGTGTTTGGGACTTAAAGGGTTAATGAGACGTAATTAATGATGATGTATACATACGAAAAGATTCGATGAGTACTAAAATTAATTATAAACCTGTGGCTTGTCAGATTGGAGGATAAACTGGACTCCATGCAGAAGACCGTTACACACCTGGAACAAGTGAACCAGACCACACAGGGAGAAAAGAACAAGCTTGTCCACGACCTGGAGTCAGCCAAGAGGAAGATCGCTGACTTGCAAGCTGAGATGGAAGCACTTCGAAACAGCAAAGAGAACCTTCAACAAGAAAATGACGACTTGCACAAGAGGTAAGGAAGGAAGAAAATTAACTCCTCACAAAATCTTTTTCTAAACCTTTCTTGTCTTTTATTTCAATCCTCTTTACAAATCTTGAATAAGCACTCCGTCCGTCGACCCTAAATACGTTGGAACTGACATTCTGTGGCTAAAGATCGTGCTCAAATAGTTCATAACTCTGACCTCAGTTTACCTAACTTTAATTTCACCAAGAGTTAAGTTTAAGATGCCCTTAAATACTTCAAATTACACGTTGTCTAATCTTGAACAAGCGCTTCTCCCTCAACCAAAAACACATCGGAACTGGTTACGTAGTTCATAGTTTTGAACTCTGTTTACCTGGCTTTAATTTCACCAAGATGTTAAGTTTATCTCCTAGAATACTTCAAATTACATACTTACAAATTTCAAAACCTTTGTTACAAACCGATTTTCTGGTAAGAGGTTTGATTTTTTGACAATGTGTTCGCCATAATTACAAAGTTTAGATGTTCACTTTTTACCTATTTGTAACAAGGACGTTACACATCGTTTACGAGTATCATCACCAACGTTGTTTTCATCACTAATATATTTTACAACAACAACAACTTCTTTGGAGGATAAACTTTCATCATGATCACCTTCACCATAATCATCAGGCCCTCACAATTGACCAGTTTCGCATTCCTAGTTGCCGCTGGTTTAAATAAATGCAGATTCCTTTTGCACAGTGTTAGCGTCGTTTTGTTGTTAAATATTCAAAAATATTCGAGAGAGCGAGAGATCACACCTTCAACAATACACACAGTTGTAAGAAGTGTAAAAGTACGTTGGCATTTAGGAATATTTACTTCATAGCGAGGCTAACACTGTGCAAAAGGAATCTGCAGTCATTTAAATCAGCGGCAATTAGGAATGCGAAACTGGTCTATTCATAGTTATCATTATCATCGTCATCATTACCACCGAAAAGTTCATCAATGAATTTTACTTGAAAAATTTTTTATGTCCAAGATTTGTACACGAAGGAAGCTGCTCTTTCGTTAGTCCTAATTCAGTTTGTTTTTTGTGTTAGGTTGGCTAAGATCGAGGCCGAGTACGAGATCACACTGAAGACTCGTGTCGACTATGACGAGTCCACGGCTTACGCCGCTCTGCAGGAGGCTTACAAGAGAAGTCAGGAAAGAGAGAACGAAATGCAGCAAGAGCTTCTGACTGCACACAGGATGCTCGCATCCATGGAACATGAGCTTAACTTCACTCGGGAACGGTTGGAGACTGTGCAGTTGAACTACCGCAATATTGATGCCAAGACGGTAATCCTGAGAGAAGAGATTGTCTCCTATCAGAAACGCATCTCGGAACTGGAAGAGAGATACGAGATCAGCCGAGAAAAGAGCGAGGAACAAGGTGATGAAATAACTGTCATGCAGCACCGAATAACTGAGTTGTCAAACGAGAATAAAGTATGTCAAGAAGGGAAGGCACAGCTAAATGTGGAGGTCACAACTTTGAAAACGCGTATTTCCCGCCTGGAGACCCAACTCGATGACAGCGATCGAGAGAAGGACAATCTTCGCGTACAGCTGGCAGCGTACAGGTCGAAGGGTGAGTCCGAGTCAGCGGAGGTGTCAAAGACCCTGGAAGACTTGCAGAACCGAAACAACTCCTACCGTTTGCAAATGGAAGAACTACAGAGGGAATTGCATGACAAAGACAACGAGTTCCAGAAAGGAGTTGGAGAAATCTCCTTCCTCAAAACAGAGGTTGATACTCTACGACGCGCCCGTGAGCTTGAGAGCACCGCAATTCACGTTGAGCCATCCGAGAGCATGATCAGGTCTTTCTTCAGCTCAGAATTTGAGGAATCTGAGACAAAACCAGTCGAGTCCACGCGCTATGGCTTCGATGAGGAGGAAGGAGGAGGCGAAACAACCCGCAAGGTTGTTATTAAGAAGAGCACAAAAGGAAAGATCACAACTTCGTCCTAAGCGAACCACTAAGTGACAAACTAAGTTTATCTTTTGCGTAATTAACTTTTTCTTTTACTGAACATCCATGTCTTGAAGTGGCATTCAACGAAAGATCGCTAGCTTGTTTTTCGTTATTGAGGAAGTGTTTCAAGCAAGTGAAAAACTCATCCAAAAGATTTTTGGTTTTGTGTGCTTAGCTAATTATAGTAATAGTTTAAGATAAGAAGTTCGAAAAGTAACTTGAATTGATTTGAATTGTTTTGAGTAAACATAAAAATTCAAGAAATTTAGGAAACAAAAGGGTGACAAAGTCAAAGGCAATTAATTTCAAGCAAGCCTTGCGTTTATTTCACGAATAAATTTCAAATTTTTTAGGTCGTGTTACTAGCGGTTTGAGAGTTATTTTAGTTTTTCTGGAAATAGGGTCCGTATTTAATATGTTGAACAAAGTGTGTGGCGGCCTACCAGGCATTAAACCAAGATTTTGTACGAATTAAGTCAGATTCGCATGCATCAATGGTAATTGATTTCAGTAATTAAAACCAATTCTAGCGCACTGAACTGAACTTTGTTTTGTAGAAACTCAAGTCAGGTAATCTTAGCTATTTCATTTTCTAGTATTTAAATCAATTAAATTTTTGGGTTTCCAACAGTTTTTTAAATGCGGTTCAATTGATAAAAGTTGCAATCCCGCATTCACGTTAGAGAAGGCACTGGATTTGTAGTATTGTTGAGAAACTAGCATGTTTAGCATTGAGCAAATAATAGCACAGCCACAAATTTCTGTATGTTCTGAAGGCACAAATAAACCGTTGTTTGCAGATTAAATCAATCTCTATTTGCTGCTTGTGTCCTCAGGGAGAACTTCGAAACTAGAGACCCGTATTTATAATCAAGTCGTTCCGTTGTCTTTTCTGAACTATGCTTCATTGCTCACAAACGAAATCTTTAACTTCAAGTCGAGGCCAAGTGATCATTTCTGACAAAGACAACCTGTCCTCGACTTCATGGCTTTGTTTGTTACCAGTAGAGCGTAATTCGGAATTGAAATGGTAAGTTTTAGAATTGGTTCCACGCAAAGAATCGCTGAATTAGCCGCTGCAGAAGCTCAAAACTTTTTCTTTTCCTTCTCGCGTTTTCCATTTTATTGAAAGTGAAAGTATGCAAGTATTCAATTTTAAAGCAAGCATCAGGCTTAAGGTTACCGTGTACCTTCGGTGGTGTTTTGCGTCAAAACGATACAGCGCATCTGTTTTAAACCGTAGATACCTAAACCCATATATCAAATTAAAGCTT
>JAOCPT020515687.1:0-11942 GCA_026546935.2 Palythoa grandiflora
TGCTTCTCATTACCAGTTCTATTGTTTTGTCTGAGTTATGTAAGGAGAAGTTGGAGGTTGATAATTTGCCTGGGGCTTTAAGGATTAAATGTCATCACAAAATTGTTGGTGTTGAATCCATAATGCCAGGTACATCAAACTACTGGTTCATTTTCAGCAGTACTATACTTAGTGTCAATGGAATTTATACCTAGATTTTATACATAAATCATATTACATTATTTATAGTGCATAATTATTATCTGCAAGTATAAATTAAATTAAAGTTGCAGTAATTTGCAACAACTCTCTGGACTGTTTAAGAGTGCTTTTAAAAATCTAATTTATTTGAAGTTCTGGTGTGAAAAAAATAACCTATCAATTACAAACCATAATTGAAGAAATCTACATATATCTAATTTGAGCCAAGAGTATACGCTGATATGGAGTTACACTTACCTTAGAGGCTATCCATCCCCTTCCATACAAATACAACCTATCCGCAGTTGACTTCATTGTCTGCTGTATCTCTTTATTTTCAGTTATCCATCTGGGGTAACAATAATTTTGAACTAGTTTAATTAAGGTCTTTGTGGAACAAAAAATGTTATAGGTTAAAATCTTATTATACTCTTAATTTTGTTTTTTAATTTACTTTACTCAATAAACAAGAAAATATATAATTTATAACACTCACTGTAAAACTCTTGGGTTGTTGGAAATTAAATCATTCACAAGGTCTCCTCCCACTCCAACCAGATGGGAACTCTCATGATGAACCTGTCAAAAAATAAATTATTTCTTAACATGTTACATTATTAACTGTGACATATTAGTGACATGCCCTGGGGCAGTTAACAATACTCATTCCCTTCACACTACAGAAACCGGATATAAAATTATATTAGCACCGGCTCCAATGAGCCACTATAAATGAAGAGCTTGGTGAAAAAACAGCCTAAGTGACTATTTCAGGTCGAAAATGAAACTTACGATTTTCTTTAATTTTTTGCATGTACGTGATCTCCAATGAAAAAAATGTTGTTCCTGCTTTTTTTTTTGAAAAAAAAAACACTTTTAAAGAAGCAGAAAACGAGCGAAAAAGATTGACTAAACTGTATTCATGAGCACTCATTATGGAACAGTGGTCTCTCATGGGAACTAACGCTCTTTTGATACACAAATAGCTTTTGAATTCTTTCGCCACATCATCATATGTAAGTTACTGTCGTTTGTTTACAAATTTTGCATGGAGGTTAGAAGAGGGTAAGTATTGTGTTAACTAAGTTTGTATAGTAGAAAATGGCTCATAAAATCACTTACAAACTAAGTTAACACAATGCTTACCCGCTTCTAACTTCCATGCAAAATTTGTAAACAAACGAAACCGTGATTCTCTGCACGGTCAAACTGTGAGAGTTGGAAGGTCTGCAACTTCCACAATATTTGTCCCTAGCACTGTTATACAGCTAATTATCACCTGCACAGCTAGCAATACTATAATAAAGTGAATTATCACCTGCACAGCAAGCAATACTATAATAAAGTTAATTATCACCTGCACAGCAAGCAATACTATAATAAAGTTAATTATCACCTGCACAGCAAGCAGTACTGTCAGCAGGATACTTCCTATGATGACGGTGAGCACTATCATCACACTTAGGATCTTGTCCATAGACTGTTCAATGAATGAATTCACCTAGTACACAATGACATAGTTACTACAATTATTAAAACACCTAAGATATAAGAACAAATTATGTGTTTGAAATAACTCATCCTAAAATCGATGACACAAATTTTGCTCTTAAAACCAATGTTATTTTAGACTCTGTTTTGAAAGTTGTGCTGTGTGAAGGAAGAAAGGGGAAGGGGGGAGCAACAAACATCATCTTTCAGATCCTGGCTACACCTCTGTGAGCAGTGAAGTGTAATTTTGAAAAGGCCAATCAATCTAGCAGGTTGCTAATTAAACGTACAATTTCAAATTATCTATATTAAAACTCAAATTTATTAAAACTTTACCTTTTTGTCTCCTTGAATAATGAGTTTTCCCAGGCCTCTGATGGGGGCTGGGGCCAAAGCATCTTGTCTTATCAGTACCCAGGCCTTTAGTTTAGCAAACACAAGCCAAAACCAGCTCTCAACAAAGTCCCAAGCTCCGGTGCGAGACATTAATCGTTTAAAAAGATAAATCCCAATTGGTATCGGTAAGAGCTGAAACACCCACATGTGAATCCACAAGCGGCTAAGCAAAATTCCCCAAAACAGTGCAACAAAAAACTTTCCACTGGCACTTGTTCCGGACTTTGTTTTTTTCACTTTCATTTCAACATTGCGCAATCTCCTCATTCTTTGCAGTCTGCTCATTTTTATGCCATCTGTTGTGTCCCCTTTATTGTCACCTTTTGCAGCTGGAACACTTGTTTCTTGTTTAGTGTCTTCAGGTGCTGAGTCACTCGATTCATCAAGCTGAACTGAGCTCAGTGCTGCTGCTGCTACTGATATGCTTGCAATGAGACTGTGTCTTTTGCTTTTGCCGTCTACATCATCTGTTGCTCCTTCTAAGATTAAAGAACACTTGCTCAAATTCATAATAAACGAATGTCTCTTTAAAAACAGAATTAGCTGTTAAATTTGATAATATCCCCATTTGAAAGGTTATTAACACAGTTTCTTAACAAGTCAGCCATGGAGAAAAACGAGTCTCTTAACAAATCAGCCATAGGGAAAAATAAGCACATATTTGTTAATACATTGAATTTAAAAGCTTCTTATGCCAAAAATTATAGAAAACATTTTTATTAGTTATTAAAATGTAAATTAAAGTCAATCAAGATGGAGGTTGCAACGTTTTGATCGTTATTGCCAGTTTTCATCAGGTGCATGACTATAACCAGCAATAGCGGTCGCAACGTCATGACTTCCACCTAAAGTGACTTTTACATCATGAGACCAACAATTATTTTATTTCCTTATTATCATTATTCACCATGACGACGGATCTTTTTTATAATTTTTTTATTGATAGATTTTCTAGAAAAAGCTGTTAAAAGTAAAAAACAAATTTCAAATTTTGACTCTCATAACTGGCTGTTGACAGGCAGTGTAAATAAAAATCAGGAAGTAGCAATCATGAATAAGTAATTTGCAGTGAGGGGAACTAGGAAATACCTTTCAAGTTTAATTTTGTAAAATGTACATGTAGCATCTGCCTTTGCTAACACTAGCTTATACTTACATAAAAATACTAAGTGATAATAAATTATAATGATAATGATGATGTGTCATCTTTACCTTGTCTCTTGGTTTCAGCCAGTTCCGTAATTGCTCCAACAATACACAGCATCATAACAGCAATAAACAATGGCAATCTAAAAGCTCCAGCAATGGATGCCAAATGCACCAGTAATGCAATCCAAACAGGGACAGAAAAATATGGCAACCATTGGGCCATTGATGGGGTCCACCAGAATATCAGAATGATCATATAAGCCACAATTAGGGTCCACACCTAGACACAGATAATTTATACATTCATTACAGCAGTGTCAGTTTCAAACACAAATTAAAATACTTACTCATAAGTAGTTTAAATAGTTAGTTTTATTATGTAAATTAATTGCACTGTTAATTCAGTTTTTAACCGCCAGAAGTGTATAATAAACTATTATTTTTAGTAGTTACCAACAGTAAAAGAATTGCTATCGAGCTTTGTTAAAGTCAACAGTGGCATGGCTGTATGGCACAGAGGTAAGAACTCTGCCTTCCAACTACAAGGTCCCACATTCAAATCCTAGCTCAGCCAAGAGTTGAATTGTCATCATTATTGTTGTTTTTTTTTTGCTTTTCTTATTCCTGGCATGACTAATTGATAAAATGGATAATCAATAATATTTGATTAAATCAATAAACACAAGTTGAAATCTTTGAAAATCAATAAAAAAAAAAGTTGTGAGAAATTGATATTTACCAATTGTTCGATCCATGGTATTGATTTTATAATTTGATACTTTTTAATTTAGAAATACCATAAATATCATACCATAAATATCATAAAATTAATATGACATGTACCAAGGATAAAAAACACATGTATGCATTCTTAAGGTTTTTGTCTGTCAATAAAATTGATGAAATCAATAAAAACTGATTGATTTTTTATTGATTTTTGGAAGAAAAATTGTGAGTATCAATTTTCATCAATTGATCGATACAACCAATAACGATCAACATGATTTTATTGATTGATAGTGATTTTCCAATATCTAATCTGATTTCATCAATTGATTACGCTGGGTCTTATTGTGAATTGAGCTCTACTTCAGTAGCACTAGGGTAACCAGTTTGTATTAGGCAAAATGACAAAATAATTAAACAGAAACGGAAACACCTACCCAAATTGGGTTGCTGAACCAGTCCAAAGCTTGATACAATAACGAAGCAACGTTCTGAAGAAACATCCACATCTCGAGAAATGGCTGAATAACAAAAAGTGCATACACAACAGGAAATGCTACAAAAATGAACACCATTACACGTAATTTCTCCACGATTAGAGAGCCCAAAATGTCAGAACACTTATTGAGCAAGTGAAATGGCAAAACCACGGCGCCTACAGCAAATGGCGTGTTACTTTCGTTTAGTGATTTCAGCCATCCACGCAAGGCTTGTGATAAACTGGTTTTAAATGGATGAAGAAAGGCTCCACAAAGCCCTGCCCATAAAAGAGGCCTCAAGAAGGATTCTAGAACGAAATAAACAGCAACCGCTGCACCAGCACTAAGTGCCACAAACAACAGAGCTGCCGTGTTGTAGAACGCTTGGCGTAGAGCTTTTTCATGTTGATGTCCCACAGAACTAAGAACTGCATTGAACGGAGAACTAAAGTAGTCGAAACTTGTCTGCCTAGCTGGTGATTTAAATGACGCCATTTTGCCTAAATGAGAAAGGAGTTACCACAGTAATTAACACTGCGATTCGTCCGCCATTTTGAACTTTTTACCGCAAAAGCCGCTGACCAATCGTGGTAACTTTCCTTTTTCCTTATATGGCACAGGGAGAGCGTGCCACAGGTTTGCTTTCGTTTTCACATGCAGACAGCATGGCATTTCATTCACTCAAAAGGATTGAAAATTTGAGGCATAGAGATGACGGTTGGAGCACTCCGTCCTCAGAAGAACAAGCCAAAGTAGAAGAGTCTGTAACAAAGAATTACAAAGCGTTTTCGCGCTTTATGGGAGATGATTGCGATGTACCACTTCACCGCCAGAAACATTCGCATTATCTCAAACGAGGTTTGCGTCACCTTTCCGACTCATATGAATGTCTTGATGCGAGCAGACCGTGGCTGTGCTACTGGATTCTTCATTCCTTAGAGTTGCTCGAGGAACCAATCCCTAGCGAGGTTGCGAAAGAAGTTGTAGATTTTTTGAGACGTTGCCAGGATTCGTCAGGGGGATTTGCCGGCGGTCCGGATCAGATGCCTCACCTGGCACCAACATATGCAGCTGTGTGCGCGCTGTGTATTCTGGGAACTGAGGAAGCTTATGATGTGATTGACAGAAAGAAGCTGTACTCATTTCTTATGGACTGCAGAACCCCTGAAGGTGCTTTTGTTATGCATCGTGATGGAGAAATTGACATCCGAGGTGCATATTGTGCTGCAGTGGCTGCACACGTAACTCACATAATGACCCCAGATTTATTCAAAGGTACCGCAGAGTGGCTTGCAAAGTGCCAGACATATGAGGGTGGGTTTGCTGGTGAACCAGGACTTGAAGCTCATGGTGGCTATTCATTTTGTGGCTACGCAGCTCTGGTCATTTTAAATAAATCAACTTTAGTAAATGTTAGAAATTTACTTCGCTGGGTTGCATGCCGACAAATGAAACTAGAGGGAGGATTCCAGGGCCGTACAAATAAACTTGTTGATGGCTGTTACTCATTTTGGCAGGGAGGTTTATTTCCGTTACTCCATAATGTGCTTGATTCAGAAGGAGAGAAATCACTAAGCTCAGAGAAGTGGATGTTTGACCAGAATGCATTACAAGATTATTTGCTACTCAACTGTCAGTACCACAGTGGTGGCCTGATTGACAAACCAGGAAAACCACGCGATTTTTACCATACATGCTACTGTCTGAGTGGCATGTCAGTTGCACAGCATTTTGTGAATAGAGAGCACACCAAATTAACTGTTGTTGGAGGAAAGTCAAATCTTTTAAAGCCAGTCCATCCCCTGTACAACATATGTGTGGATAGTGCTATTCATGCAATAAGGTATTTCAAAACACTGCCAACACCATAGATATTAAATACAAGACTATATATTAATAACTTTAATATAATCCCATTTGAATCCATGGGTTTTTAAGAAATACTATCAATTTTGCCAGATTCTGATAAAAATTCAAAATGAGCATTTCAAGAATTGAAATGACTCTAGTTTGCTTTTGAACAATAAATTAAAGTAAAGGCATAATACAAAACTATATAGTTCACAATGCTATCTTTTGGAATTGTAATTATCAGTCAGATCTTGGTGACACTAAGAGTGTATCCCTTTTGTAAAATCTAAACCCAGATTGTCAAATCTGGAATGCATGCATTTCTGGAACAAATGGAATGCAAAATCCAAAATGAGACTTTGCAAAAACATTGTACATTTCAGTCATTTGTTTTACTGTTTGAGACAATAATCTGATCTTGGAATGGTAAATGGAACACAGATAATACAGATAATCTCAATTTAAACAATCCGAGATTGTGTAGATTACAATCCAAGATTGGATTTTTGGTGAAAGTGACAAATGGAATGCAAAATCCAGATTCAAATTGTAAAATCCAGATTTGGATTTCACAAAAGGAACACACTCAAAGATTACGCTTTCAAACAAGTGACTCAAACTTACTCCATACAGGATTGTATGTGCTAAATAGTTTATAAAGTCAATATAGTTTATTTTTATGTAAGGTTTTCAATAAGCAATGGTAGAAGGCAAACTTTGCCAGCTACTCTGCTTAAATTCACCAACTACTTTGTTAGAAAATTTTTTAAAAAATTACGGTTACCATTTACTAAAGTCATAGTTGAAATAATATTTGTTTATTCTGGCGGACATTTTGGCTGAAAGTTGAACATTTCTGCAATATATTGTGATATAAAAAAGCAAAGTTTAAAGATGTATGTGTTCAGTCAAGTTACCTTAATTCCTCTTCAGAATGGAGGAATATGCATTCCAAGGGATTCAAATTTTAACGTTTATTCCGCTTATCAGGTTTTCAAATATTTTCTGACTCCTTCCATTTATTTAGCACCGAAGAGTAAGTTCTTATAAATTCAGACCCGTGTAAATGAAATAGTGTACCACTATCTTAAAAGCTGTTTCACATTTCACTTGACCATTTCAATAAGCCCCTCCCCCCCCACTTTTGATTTAGCTTCCCCTCTCCCCCCGCCATAATTTACAGAAGGTGCAGCTTGGCATTCATTATAGTAGATGCTGACCTGAGCCTGCTATCTTCCACAGGTAGCCCAATTAACAAATACAAATACAGTTCAATTATCAGTTCATAGTAAATAACAGTTCACAGTTGTACTCAAAATGAGCCAGTAGACCTATGTCCAGAGTATAATTATCTAGAATTTTTGTTTTACTACAGTATTTTTGTATTATTAAGAGTGGAGCAATATGTACTTAAAATGATATGTTATGTGTTAACAGTAAATGGTAATACTTATTATTTGTCATGTTGGTGTCAGTGTATGAAATACAATCAATGATAACTTTAGAACAAAAAGACGGTATGGGATTAAAAGACTTTTATAGATAAAGCTTCAAATACCATAACATATAACTGATATAACATAATTATTATCTATTAACTATCTTGATGCATTAAAAAATGTTCTTTGACATTTTAATTTTTTACGTTGTCTTGTTGTAAGTAATATTAGCAGTGATAAATATAGTGAGTTCAGTGATTAACATTTCTTGCCATGTGACCTAAGCTACAGAACTCTTCTAGCATAGATATTTTTAGGTAGCAATGATCCTCTTCTCAAAAATACAAGTTTCTCTTATACTTCATTCATGTATAGTATAATAATCTTTATTGAGGAAACTTTATCACTAAGGCCCAGGACAAACGCCGAACTTCACATGTGCCGAATCCAATGCAAATGAGGTTGAACAATAGAATTCGCTCATTAGCATTAGATTTGGCACATGTGAAGTTCGACATGTCACGTTTGTCCTTGGCCTAAGGTGATTTTCACCAAGGTCCTACATATAAAAACTAATCTACTATACACAATAAAAACTATAAAGACATAAATATGGATAAAACATGGAATAAAGACAAAAATGGAAAGAGGGCAAAATAAATCTAGTTGTTGTTGTAATATGAATTTAAGAGTCAAATTGTTTTGCCTGAGTACTTGGGGCCCAATATTGTTGGTGCAAATAAAAGGAGACATTTCATGAAAGTTATGCAACCCCTTATTTATTTGAAATGTCACGTGTCATTGCAAAACAATCTTCTAACACAGCTCTCTAACAGTATTTTCAAAGAAACAGCAAAACTGTACTTTTCATTTGATATCTGAACAAACATAAACTATTTATGCTGCTGAAAAAATATTGCAAAACAGTTACTGTTCAAGACTCGAATAAAAAGTTGATGAATTATCACTTTTTATTGCTGCGCAACCTTTTGAATTTCTTTTTTTGTAATTTAACTGAGTCTGAGTCTTTTCATGACAACTAGAGCCTGTTTCTAATCTGTGCTGAGCTAAATATGCTCAATTTTATTTATATCTTAAGCCTATATAATTACAATAATAAATATACATTTTTATGGCGCACGCTCAGCTTGCAAAGTTTTCAAATGCTCCGCACCATATTTTTTAAAAAAAATTATATATACAGAAGAACCCTGGTAAACTCGAACTCGGATTTATATGTCGAAATCCCCGCTAGCTCAAATTAAAATAAATTATCCCTTGGATTTGAACCTATTTTGAATTGACCCCGAGATTTCAAACTATTCTTTGTTTCCCTTCGTGGTTCGAGTTCCCGGAGTTCTACTGTATATCATGTGAACAATATTGGAAAAAAATAAAGCTAAAATATGTGTGGAATGCAAGAAATGCAGCAACACTGCGCACGCGCGGGCGCTATACAGTGCAAAAAGGCGTTTTAAAGTTGCACGCTCAAAGTCGTGTGTTGTGTCAAAACTCTAACACTAACAGAAACGTTCCAACAAAAAACACAAACTATATTCACTGCTGTTTGTATGTTATTTTCAGTCTTGCCGAGCAAATGTTATAGTTATGGTTCAACACTGAGATTTCTATGGTCTTGTAAAAAGCGCATATCGATTTCATGTCTGCTAAAAACATATCAAAAAATATAAACAGAACATTTTATTCAATCTGCGCGCAGAAAGACGCGCGTGAATGCTGGACAGCATTTGCTGTTGTTGCACAGCAACGCCCAATATAAACATTAGAGAGAAGCGTGACCAACGCTTAAGGAATACAATCAACCGTATTAAATATCATTATCATTGTCAACCGTCAGTGCCCGCAAGATTACCAGATGTAAAAGAATCTTTTAAAATATCATTCCTTGAGTTCATTGCAATCCGATGGAAACCAAAGTCACTGAAAGTCAGTCGGCTGAAGAAGCAAAACAAAGTGGATCATCACAGAAAATCAAATTGTTGGCAAAAGAAATAGATAAAAACATATTGAATCAGGAGATAAGCCCAGTTGGAAGTCAGACACGAAAGGCCTCCCTGAGACTAGACTATCCCGTTGGTACTCTTCACCAGAAGAATGGAAGAAAAGCAAATGTTACAGCTGACCAGACGACGGGTTATAAATTAACGGGCGATTTTTCCGGGCATTCGCGGAACACCCGACGAAGATCGACATTTAAGGAAGCAGCCATACAAGTACAAGGTATTTTGCAAAGGCATCGAAGAACTTCACATACGAGGAGACGCAGCTTAAAAACAAAAGTAAGTAGATTGAATATGCTTTGTCAAGAATTTTTCTTATAACTCATATGAAAACATCTTTAGGCCTAGCAGAGTAGTTTTAACTAATTTTATATTCATAAGAACGGTACAAGAATCGGAATATGGTTTTCAGCTAAAACTTGGATATTATAAACAACTTATTCATAATTCAAACGCAATACATAAAAAAATCCAGTACATGTACAATAAAATTCATCTTAAAATTTGTGCAAACCCTTGTAGTGAAAAAGCCCATTGAATTTGAAATGGTTGCAACACTTCGAATAAGGAGTTCATCTGATAAATATCGCATATTGTATTTTTATTTGAAATTCCTACTTAAAATAATGCACACCGTGAGTCCTTTTATCCGCTTAATTATTGCGAAATCCTTAGTTAGTTCAAGATATAAAAACATTTTAATGATTTACACTTAGTAACACACTATAGTCTTCAACACGTCGCACTGAAATTGGAGAATGTCGAATTTCCAATGTCAGTGAGATTGTGAAACATCTATCAAAACGATCGTGACTTTAGTCATACCTAATTAGAAAAGAAATACAGTGATTTATTTCTTTTGTTCTAAAACAAATGAAAAAGTAAGGCACTGGAAGGCCATTTCTTCAGCTGACTTAATTAACTTATGATATATAGACGACTGACCCTCTTGATTTTAGTTTGTTTTAACGAAATGGATCACCTTTGCTTTGCTTTTTCCGCAAGACCTAACATTTACTAAGAGGAAGGATTTACAATATTGCTTGCTCATTGCCTGTCTGCTTGCTTGCTTATGGTTTTTTCTCGATAATAGTATTCATAATTCGCGATTAGTGATTTTTGCCGACCGCTATATAAAAGACAATAGTAATAGTATTCAATAACAAAGCTATTGATTTATTGCGTGTTTGCAGAGAAGTTAGTAGTTCCTTTGTCTTGTCTTTATTGAGAACCAAACAATGACATTATGGAGTTTATTTCTATTGGTGTTAAGATTTAAATAGATGGGTTTAATTAAGCTATTTGAAATATTTGTTTGCTATTTCCTAAGCACGTACAAGATCTCCAGACAATTTTAAAAAATAATTTACAAAATGTTTTGACCCATTTCAGTTCACAGTTACAGAACCACATGCAGTTTGAATTTTGCAATGATAGAAATTTTATATTTTAATCCAAAGGAGACTTAAGCCAGTAGTTTATTTTTGACTGATCATCTTCCTAACACGGCTAGCTAAGATCCTACTTAAGCTTAAGCCTAAGACGGCTAACACCACTCCGTCACAAACACTCACAGTACTCAGTAGCCAGTATTTTTGTAACCCAAAAAGCTTTCATTTTAAATTACTCGTTTAGGCAAGATAACATTTAATATCCGTTTTCAAACACAAATTCATATTTTTTTTGCTAGCTTTGCTGTCACATGTGCTCAATTATAATAACAAAGGAGTGATGAATAAAGCTTTATTTGCGTCCCTAAGCAATTTTTCATAATCCCTGTTGTAGTTCGTGCGTACATTCAGTTTAATGAGCGGGCTTGTCAGTACCTTACGTCAGAGAGCGAAAACTGTGGTAGAAAGCAGAATCTAGAACGTTTTGACGGTTCAGTTCCGACACTAAAATCTTTGATCTCTCGTTTAGTTGTTCTCTGATATTTCTTAAGAACCCTGCAGGCAAGCTCAGACATTCTTGTATATACACGCTTTTTTTATAAGAACAACGAGACTCAAATTTGCAATTTGTCAAAATTTAAGAACAATTTAAGAACAAGCTTGGACTGTGGCTTGATAACTAGGAAACATTTTGTGGTAGAAAATTGAGTAAAACTTAGCGATACAGCATAAAACATAAAAAGATTCACTGTAAAGACTGCTCAACAATGAAAGTACCCTGGGACCAGAGGCTTTTTTTTTTTTTTAATTTCGGGGTTT
>JAOCPT020515723.1:0-11935 GCA_026546935.2 Palythoa grandiflora
TATACTCTCGAGCGTTTTATCCATACAACCTGATGAAGACCACAGATTTGATCGAAAATTTGTACAATACGTTTTTAAAAACAGATCAGATTTATATTTATTCATAGAATTTTAAACATGATTTTAACTGATTGCGCAACGTACATATACATTAGATAAAGAGAAAGAGTTGTGCTTATGCCAGACGAAACAATTTATAGGCGTGCACGCTTTTCTTATAAGAACCAGTAAAGGCTCATTGTTCTTAATTTTTTAGCGATTTCAGCCTCAATTTGTTCTTAATTTGTTCTTATTTCTGTGAACAGTTTTTAATCAAGAAAAAACAAAATAAAACAAGGTACTGGAAAACGAAACGGCTTGCGCCACATATACGGCTGAATTTAGAGGCGAACTACCTTCATTGTTTGTTGGGCAGTCTTAATGAATGAATCTTATTTCTATGTTTTATGCTTTATCGAAGTTGTTCTTCAGGTTACTCCATCTAGTTGTGACGCTAGCTGTTCTCCGAGGTTGTGTATGGACCTTAAAGCGGTTGTAACCATTCTGTCTATAAGGTCGGAGTCGGCCGCGTTTAAATGCCCGTGATCCGATCTCGCTAATCGAGCTGCGTAAGCGTAATTCAGTTGCTAGTTGCAGAGAGATCAGTAAAAAATACCGGATTTATTTTATTTTATGTAACATGCAGTTTTTAATTCGATTTTTATTTCAGGTGATCTTGGAGGAAACATGGGATTGTTCCTTGGATGTAGTGTTATCACAGTTTGTGAGATTGTCGATATCATCATCAGTTTGTGTTACGCAAGAAGAAAGAGACTAAGGAATATTGATGTGCATCATCCGAAGTGACTTTGACTTGCCCCAGTACACGCTTTTTATTACTAGAGCCAGTAAATTTTGCCGAGCCTCCTTGTTCTTAACTTTTTTGGCGATTTCAGCCTCAATTTGTTCTTAATTTATTCTTATTTCTGTGAGCGGCTTTTATTGAAGAAAAAACAAAATAAAACAAGGTAGTTGGAAAATGAAACACCTTGCGCCACACACGTATTGTACGGCTGAATTTAGAGGGGAACTACCTTCATTGTTTGTTGAGCAGTCTTAATAGTGAATCTTTTTACGTTTTATCGCTGAATTTTAGTCAATTTTCTACCACAAAAACTTTCCTAGTTATCAAGTCTCAGCCTGAGCTTGTTCTTAAATTGTTCTTAAATCTTGGTAAATTTGAGCCTCGTTGAGTTGTTCTTATAAAAAAGGGTGTATTGCGTTAGCAGCCACCCGAGTTTTCGATAGCTGGTTTGTTTGTCAAGACGTAATAACCGCCTGTGCTTAAAAAGAGGTTTTTCCTTGGGTGAAAACCCTCTCTATGGAAACCAGCCTTTGTGGATTTGTATTTACATATTAGTCGCGTGAATGTGCACGGGATGAAATGTATATCACTATGAGCCATGCAATTTTTTGCAAAGCTTTGACCCAAAGGTCCCACCAGCTCACGTGATTGACACATTCTCTAGATTTGAATTTACAAAATAAGGCAGCTCAAGCAAATAATGTTTACAAAGTATAAAAATACATTTTCTTATCTTTTCCATTTCTCAAAGCCCTTTAGTATAATCGGGTTTGGTCTGTGGCCAAAGCGAGATAATATGAGACCATGTTTTCCAAACTTTGTGAGTTGTGAAACGTGCAAACCTTCAGGCAGGCTGGCAGCGATGCGTGTCAAATACGTACAACGGCTACCACCGCATAAACAACAGAGAAGAGATTCTTTGAAACAAATCCAACTCATTTTTTCTTAGAAGCCTTTGAGAACTTTTCATTCGTTCATTAAAAGACGCATTGTTGAGGCACTATTCATCGCAGTGACCAATCTGGAACTTAATAAACAAGTGTAATCTTATGAACTAATTCTTTTCCCAAAGGGAATCGGGGTGACTTAATTTATGCTAAGTTTTATATATTTTAACAAAGACGCGGCAGTTTTTAGTGTTGCATTTGATGTGCAGGAGAACGGCAAGCATGAATAAAAGTCTTCAATTTCCAGAAAATGTTAAAAACTTATTAGTTGCACAGCTGTAGCAAACATCTTTCAACACAAAAGCAGTTAACGTCACGCGCGCTATCTTCTCTCGCCTGCCCAGCGGTGCCTTTCACTTTAAAAAAACTACGCACAAAGTCTTTAAAGTTACAAGCTTTGTTGTTTCTTTGTGAACTCAGCGCCTGTCAGTTTAACCATGCTTGATATATCCGTCTGTTTTAGTCAAAACATTTTGTAATACAATAGAAGATAACGACCAGCTGTGGCCATGTGCGTTGAGAATGTGTGTGCACGTGATATTTAGATGCAGAAACACTTTCTTTTATCAGTGCAGTCACCTTTCGAGTCCTATTCATTACAGAACTTGACGGCAAAAAACTTTGTTTTTTTCAATTCACGACTACCATTTAGACTTTATTTGTTTTGGGCAGCCGCCAATCAAAATCAAATCTGGTCAAAAGTTTTTGGAAGTTGGTGAACAACTTCCACATCACCTCTAATTAAAATACATGACGCACTAGTGAGATAACATCCGATAAAATTCAGCTTCTCGCTTTGTCTTTCAGCAGACAATCAAAAACTACAAAAAATCTTAACTTCTGGCCAATAAAAACCATTCTTCTTTCTCAATTTGTTTGTTTATCACCAGTTTCCGCATCAGTTTCTTTATGTGTATCAGGAAGTTTTGATACACGGAGTGTTCACGTGAAAACAATAGCATACCTATACTGAATTCAGCGGTAAAATATTTCAGGAATTTTAGGAATTTTGACTTGAGGGCAATATGCCGAGTTTTTAGCATTCTTTGATGTCCACTGATTTCTATCTTCTTCTGGTAAGTCTCTCCAAATCCAGAACATTTTCAGAGTGGAGAAAAATCACTTTACAGATTGTATACATCCTTCATTAATAACTTCCAAACACCTCCCGTCCAAATACTAGTGACACACATTATGACAACATTATTAAATAACTCTTCTTTTATTTCATGCCAGCACTATGTCCTGTAAAGCTTATGTAATAAATAATATTTATTATATGTACACGAAATTGTCAGCCATTAATCTTTAAATATTATTATTTGGCAAATATTCAATAATTTTGTCAGGATGATCATCAAAAGTGAAACACTCAATGAATATTTCAATATTGTTTTGAAAAAATTGAACTTGCTATCTTAAAAACCGCTTCGCATTAATACAGCTCTTGCTAAATACTATGGTTTGTTGTAAACATGCAGCACAGATTGGAATTTCTCGTTTATAGCAATATGCAATAAATTCACTCCACTCCTAAAAGTTCCCTCCTCCATATTAAAAGCACTACAATATAAAAATCAATATAGTTCTCCAATGCATTAAATTTCAAAATCCTATTTACTGTTTAAATTTAAAAAACAAAAAAATAAGACGCTAAGAATAACCAAACCAAACAAGAATTCTTAATCCAATATATGCAATGAACCTTGTTTCGCAATTAATATCATTCTCCCCTTGTAACACTTGAAATGCAATAAAAAACAGTAAAATAGTATTTATTAATAGATAACTAAAATTCCTCATCATATTGTTTTAATGAAAAAAAAAACTAAAAAAAAATTTTGTTTCACCTGTATTCCTGTAACAAATAAAAAAATTTAACAAACACTAAAATTAAATTAACACTTAAGACAACCTTTACAAAATATAAATCAGTGTAATATATCTTATCTCAGCTGCCCCAACACTTCCCCCCTACCCTACCCCAAGAAAAAACAATAATAATGAACCTGAATGAAAAAAAAAACTGCCTTGGGCTAATTTAATAATTAAAAGCTAAATCCAGATGTGTATAAAACTAACAACGCAAGTTCGCAAGAACTATCATTTTTAAAAGTACGATGACAAAAAACGCTTTAAATTTACTGGTATCAAACAACAAGACGGGCAGCTGTGTGAATGCTTGAATCCTTTCTTGCTTTGATTTGAGCAAGTGGAAAAAAATACAAAACGTTTTTGCGAACTTGCGTTGACCTCACATCATAAATAGCACATACCAAATGGTCCTTGGCCAGCCAAGGCATTCTTCTTGCAAGTAAAATTAAAATTTTCCTTAAAGTTTTTCCCTAAGAAGTTTTCTAAAACTGAAGGAGAAATTCTAGAATTAACTGGAGCTTTGAGTTTTTCTTTATGAGGTGAATTTAGTGATCTTTGAATCTTCATTGCTCCTGCAAAGGTCTGTATTGCCTCTCTGTTGGAATGCAAACCTAGTGTTTGCAAAATTTCTTTGTCAAGCTTGATAGAGTTTCTCCTAATCTCATCATCTGTAGATTTTGTTAGAAACTCTCTCAGTGAAATCGGTGGGTCCTCTGTAATCATAGCTTCCTTTAAAGACATGATTTCTTTCTCGGGCTTGTCTGCAACTTCTGCTTTTTCAATGACAATTTCTTCTGACTCACAACTTTCAACCGATACCAGGGACATAACTTCGTCAAAAACCATATCCTTCAGGATGTTTTCTGAGAAATTGTCAACTTCATCTTCGATGTGAAAAGGAGTCAAGCACAAAGGCTCATCTGTGGGTAAAGCAAACTTCTGCAGAAATGGATGGGCAAGAGCCTCCTCTGCCGACAACCTCTTGCTGGGACTGAAGGCTAGCAATTTCTCAAGCAAGTCCAAAGCTGGTGGGAAAGAAAAAAAATTATTTAACATCCAAGCAGTTATAAGATATAGTGATTTTTTAACTATGGGTTAAAAATTGATAAAAAAGAAAATAAAAATAAAATAAAAATAAAAAATCACAGAAGGCCAGCAAAAAAACTACAAAATTATATCACTTGGCACCAAAACTAATGATTTTGCTTCTCAACTGATCTGAATATACATTTTAATTATTTTTTCAACTGTTTTTGACTACTATTCTAAAAGTCACAGCACAATCCGCCTTCATTTTGTGTTTACCAAATTTTATATTACCTTTCACTTGCGGAATTAGAAACAAAAAAAATAAAACTAATTTTAATTGTCTCACAACAAATTATTTAAAAAAAAACCTTTTAAAAAATATCTTTTGTTGTGTGTTTGCCACAAAAGCGCTATCTGTTCCCCACAAATATATTTATAGGTATTTGTGGTGCTTTAAAAGATACAACTGCTAAATTATGGATAACAATTACTATAAAAAGAATGCTTAGGCGTCCGAATATTACTATAATTTCAAACTGAAATCTTGTCCTTAAGATAATGGTTCCGGAAAAATGAATGACATACGCAACAAAAGGGAATAACGCAAAGAGCGGAAAGCGACGGAAATATTTTCAATACAGCAAAAAACTGAAACTTCTGAATACTTTCGCCCCTGCCAAATATTTCCGGGGTGAGATGAATGTTGGATAAAAAAATAAAACAGAAACGCTTTCACTTTGTTTTTTAAGCGTAGAAACTGAAATTTCTATACAAATACTATACGACGCTTTCTATTTTTGGTTCTAAAGGTTTGATATAGAAACAGATAACAAAAAATCATAAACGGTTTCTATAAACGACATTTGGATAATAAAAGTTAAAAACGTAAACCTAATATCTTTTTCTCGAATATTCGATAACATTAACTTTGAATCATATATACTCAACTCCGATTCGCGCTGGGAAGAACTGAATAAAATATTCATGCGCGTCATACTGAAACCAACGAAGGCCGTATGCAAATCTTCAATTACAACCTCGCGTTCAAGGTCACTCGCATTTTGCAGTAAAACTTTACGAATAAAAAAATTAACAAAATAAAACTACAAGAATAAAACTTATTGAAGAAACTATTCCTGTTGTGTATCTGAAACAGACGTATAATTTGAATATGATGCGGTAAAATCGTGAGCTAATTGAAAATCTCATTTCTCTGATACATGTTTACATCAACAAGCCGGTTGTCACTCACCTTCGATTGAAATTCCAATTTCTTCAAACTTCCTTCGCAACGGTTTAACGGCCTCACCAGAATTCGATTTTAGGAATTTTTCAGGTAAAACTTCTTTGACTTGACTTAAATCATCGTCTGTTACATTTATTGTTTCACAAATCAGCTCCATTTGTTCAACTTCATGTCTTCCCTCAAAGAGCGGTATTCCCAGCAACATTTCGGCTAAAACACAGCCAGCGCCCCAGAGATCTACCTTGCTATCATAGCTTTTGGAATTAAATAAAAGTTCTGGTGCTTTGTACCACAGCGTTGAAGCACATTCCGTAAGATATCTTCGATGGTTATAGTTACCATCGAGAACTCTACTGAGACCGAAATCACTAATTTTCAAAAGCAAATTGTCTGTGTCTACAAGCAAGTTGCTGGGTTTTATGTCTCGGTGTAGAATGTTAGCAGAGTGAGTAAATTTAAGGCCACGTAACAACTGGTAGAGAAATAAACTTGCGTAGTCTTCTGTTAAACGGTTGCTGTGCTGTAAAATATGATGTAAGTCCGTGCCAAACAGTTCTTCGACGGCATAAACGAAGTCAGTGTCTTTGAACGATTCTGCGCCGGCACAGGAATTTAAAGACTTTCCCTCTGAATCTACAATTCGGAGTATCTTCACTATATTTTCGTGTTCTAGCGCTGTTTGAATCTTAAGTTCTCTAAGCGCTCTTTGACAGTGTGTCCGGCTTTGAAGTGAAAGTCTTTTCAAAGCAACCGACTGATCGCTCTTGGTGTCAACGGCCGAGAATACTGTCCCACTACCGCCTGTGCCTACAACTTTTACGTTTGTAAAATGCGGTCCCAAAATATCAAAGCTTGCTCCTTCTGACATTTCTAATAAATAAAGAATATTTCTCTTAAAAGCTTTTTTTTACAAAACAAAGTTCGACACTTCTACCACCTCTCGTGAAATGCCGCCAAGACTGAATACACTCGCCTGTGTTCGATAAATATATCCATTATGTGTATTTCCCATGGAAAAGTTAGTTGTAACGTCAACAATTACAAGCGCGTGATTCATTGGATGATGTAAAGATGACCAAGATATAACCTTTCCTCTGATTGGTTGATGCACGCGTTGGCATTGACCTGAGCACTAATGTTGTCAGGTGACGCGGGCATGAGATGGTTGCGTCAGTTTTCTGTCGCGAAATATAAGACCACAGACTTGACTTTATGAGGGGAATTTATTTAATGCAAATGAGATGCATGTGCGTCAACGGACTTTGGCCAGTAGCAAATAAATAAACTTGGATATATTTGAATAATTTTGAACATCTTTGAGCGGAAGTTTTTAAAAATATAACAGAACTAAAATATAACACGACCTTTACAAATAAAGTAAATAGAAGGAAGACTTCCTCGTTTCAAAAACGAGTTTAAGGATCACGTTTTTTCAACAAAAGTACGTTTTCGCAACTAAATTTCATGTGACTGTTTTATCGTGTATTTACTGCCTATTAAAGAGCTTCAGTGGGCCCGCGTGAATGAAAACGTGCTGCACGCGTCTCTCAGGTTCAGTTTTCATTACGCGTATCTGATGGCCATCGATCCAAAAAGTTCACCCTTTGTTATATAAAAGAAAACCAGTAAATTTTACGGAGGTTCGTCGAACCTAAATTTCGACGACCTCACTGAAATCATTCATATTATTTTGAGTGGAAACTTCATGTATGCAACACTTGGGACATAATTTCACAACGTGAAACATCGTGCATCTTTTCATGACTACTGTACTGCTAAAATAAATTATGAGTTTAAGCAAAGTTTCTACCTGAAAATTTTCCTACTTATTGCGAGAATCAGTCTTAGCTTTTTCTTAAATTATTTTTTAAGTTTTTGCCACTTTGAGACTCATGTTCTTACAAAAGTATAGAGTATATCTGTGTTTTTAATAATGATCTAACGGCTAAGTAGTCGACAAAAGTTGAGGACTGGCCCGGCGGCAGACAACTCTCGCTGTTCAACTTCAAGAAAATTTTAATTCACGAACCTTACCTCTTTATAGAACACATGTATTTTGCAGTATTCCAGAACAAGAATTAAGGTATTTAGGTATTTTGACCGAACACAGACATTTTTAACTCTTTTTTCTGTATAAAACAAGAAAAATCTACATTTGGATAGAGTTATTGCGTGACAATTAACTAATATTTTCGAAGACTTAATCCCTTTTTAGCACGGCTCGGATAAAAATGGTATACGGGTACCATAAAGGTAAATTTTAGCAAGGATATATTTTGATTAGATATGTAAAGACTCGATCCGCAGTGACGAATTTTAACCGTTTCGAACCAAAATAAAACCGTGCCAAAATTCCGTGCAATTATATTGTACGGGTCTCAATGGGTCTTTTAGATTCTACCTGACTTGGAGACTGAGAAAAATCATTCATTCATTAAACTTCAAATTTCAATTACACAAAAATCCACTGACCGGCAAATAGTTACAAGTTATTCTGAAATTTAAAGGTTTAAAATCAAACGATTTCAAAATACCTGCCTCATTTACTAAACTTTGGACGGCTAGGAAAATTTTGTTAAGACTTTCTACTGCCTTTTTCTATTTATTCTGCTTGTGGCGTGCTCGCCTACACCGACAATTTATCAGCTGCACGCTTTAAGCCGGTTCAAAAGAGAGCTGAAGAAAGCTGAATTTGAAAACTTTCAAGTGGACAGGATTATGACGTCAAAACAAAAAGCTTGAAAGGTGTTTCCATGGTGACCTGCCTACATGTTCACAGCTTTTTACATAACAATGAAACTGATGCAGTCAAGATATCAAAATGATTTCCCACAGGCTATTTTAGGAAATATATGATGTTAAAGGTGAAAGCAATTTATTTAGAAAGAAACTGTTGAAAATCCCACGCAAGCCCTGAATTTCATTTCCTTTTTAGTACAAGAACACTCCGTAGCTTGTTTAGAAAAACGTGGCCGATCGAACGGAAATGTCGAGGGGGTTAAAAGAAATTTAATTCATTCTGTCGGATTAAAACCAGAAGGAAAACATTTTAAACGGATCAGATTCTTAATTCTTTCGTGCGAGCTATGACTTATCGGTTATGAAATTCATACAAAATGAATAGCATGGACAAGGTTCAATTTAGCATAAAAGTTATTTAAAACTGAGCTGATTTACGTAGACTCCAAAAAGCCCACGTATAGCTTTGTTTCAGAGTCTCTGTTTTATTAACATTATTTTTCTCGAAACACCTTTTGCTTGAAAGACGTCCATTTCTATTTTTGCACGCAACAGAAAGTCATTCAATGAATGATTCATAGACAAAAAATTACGTATTTCACTTTCAGTTATATAAATAATTTCAGATTGAAAATACAAATTCGACATATTTTTCGGGTAACTTTTCATTTTGTTATTTTTGGTTTTAAAAAAAGTTTTATCACTGTAAGTAAACTCGTCCAATAAATTTTTAAAAAAAAATTCTTTAAAAGAATTATTTAACCCGGCCGGTTTTTGACCTCATTTCAAAAATACTCCTTTCCGTTCCCTCAGGGAAAAAATATTTCACGAAAAGGAACAGGCACAGCTTGGGAACGAAACCGATAGCCAGTGTATCGGAAGAAGATCTGAAGAAAGCTGGTATACCTTATATTACACGCTTTTTTTATAAGAACCAGAAAATCAGGCTCATCGTTCTTAATTTTTAGGCGACTTTAGCCTCAATTTGTTCTAAAATTGTTCTTATTTCTGTAAGCGGTTTTTATTGAAGAAAAAAAAAGGTATTGGAAAGTGAAACGCCTTGCGCCACACATGTATTGTAGTTTGTACGGCTGAATTTAGAGGCGAACTTCCTTCATTGTTTGTTGAGCAATCTTTACAGTTAATCTTTACCTCTCTGGTAATCATGCCTCAGCCTGAGCTTGTTCTTTTAAGAACAAATATTAAAAATTTGAGTCTCGTTGTTCTTATTAAGTTGTACATGTTCTTATAAAAAAAATTGCGTGTATTCCTTTCCGTTCCTTCGGGGAAAAATTTCACGAAAAGGAAGAGGCACAGCTTGGGAACGAAACCGATAGCCAGCGTATTGGAAGAACTGATCATAAACTGTCATACCTATATGATATACACGTATTTTTTTGTAAGAAACTTAGTCTCAAAGTTTCTTAAAACTTGACCCGATTTAGCCCTGAAAGTTTCTTAAGCTAGGGTTTCTTAATATCTTGAACACTTCATCAGAGAAACCGAGACAAACTTTCATTCTCATTTATAGCTCCTTTTTGGCACGGTAAAATGAAATAAAAGAACAAAACACTATAAAAGAATGGAAAAGTCAATATCAAAGAAATGCCTTTCTCAAGTTCCGTGTCATTTTTCTTGTTTTTCATATTTAGGAAGTTTCTTGGTTCAAGAGAATTTAGCCCTAAAAGTTTCTTAAGATTTTTGGTATTTCAGACCCTAGTTTCTTATATAAAGTGGTTTCTTATAATAAAAAAAATACGTGTACTCGCGGATCGGGGAAATCAAACGGGGACCCTCTCTCATGCTTACTTGGTAATTTCCGGACCAAAATGTGCAACCTCACGCCGAGAGACCTTGACTCCAGTCTAGATATGCCTGTGATATGAAATCGCACGAATGAAAACAAAGCATGCAAAAGGCCAAGATCGCTTCCTTCTCTACAATTATATAACATGGCCTTTTTCCCACAATACCCCATGATTCAGAAACATACGCCATCGCTTGTAGAGTAGCCTGTGTGCAGAAGATTTCCAGCAGTTACAAATAATGCAAACAAATCCAGGACTTTTCCAGAACTTTCAAGGAACAAAATAATAAAAATCAAGAACCTTAAAAGCTAAAAAAACAATGTAGCATCAAACAAAACAAATAAGCAAATACATTGCCATTTTCTACTATTTTATTTTCAGAGTAAGAAGCGATATGGAGGACTTTTTTTATGCGCCGTGATCTTTTTTAAAACACAAATTTGTGCCCCAATTTGTGGCCCCACTGTAAAAACGCGAAATATTAATATTTTGGTATTTCATTTTTTAAAAAATTGCCTAAGAAAAAAGATAAGTTTTCAGGACTGTCCAGGACAGCTATCGATTTTGCAGTTTTCCAGGCCTGGATTTTGAATTTGTATTTTTCCAGGACTTTCCAGGTTTTCAGGACTCGTGCGAACCCTGCACTGATTAACAAGACTTTGAACTAGAGCCGGTTTAGTTGGTTTGCGGCGCAGGCTGTAAGGCACACTTTCGCGTGAAGTTAACAGCTGCAAAGTGTAGCAAATGGTCCGTTTGATGAACACGGTTAAGTCAGTATTGCACTGTTTACTGAATATGGTGTGGCCACACATTTCTGACATAAGACAGACATTTTATCTGACGTTATGATATGATCTTCGCCGTTATGAACGCAATTTAAGTTGTGAAAGTGAAACCCGAAAAAAGATTAAGCTTCAACGAGATTCGAACTCGTGACCTTTGCGGTAACGCTGCGGTACTGGTGCAGTGCAGTCTAACCAACTGAGCTATGAAATTAAGCCACATCCGTTTGGCTAAATTGTAGTTGGTCCATCTTATTTTTTTGCTGAACAACGATTTAATACTGTGAAATTTTGTGCTGCAATTATATGTAATGACGTAATGATACGATCTTCGAGTTTATGAACGCTATTTATGTAATTGTGAAATAGAAATCACGGAGAGAAAATTCAGGCTTCACGGGGTTCAAACCTGTGATCTCTGCGCGCGATAGCTGTGCAGTGCTCTAATCTAAACGGCTATGAAGGACATGAAGCCCCAAGGTCAATTCCAATGGCTCCGTTTTGCCCGTAATGTTGAACAGCGATAGTGGTGCCGAATAAATTTTGCCGCGGTTACATGCAATGACGTTATCAGGATACGATCTTCGCGGTTATGAACGCAATTTAAGTAATTGCGAAAGAGAAGCCTGAAAAAAAATCTGTTTTTTATTTTTTCCTTTCCCCCC
>JAOCPT020515797.1:0-11935 GCA_026546935.2 Palythoa grandiflora
AACTGTATCATTTTTCTACT
This sequence comes from Palythoa grandiflora, assembly GCA_026546935.2. NCBI lineage: Eukaryota > Metazoa > Cnidaria > Anthozoa > Zoantharia > Sphenopidae > Palythoa > Palythoa grandiflora. The sequence goes on from JAOCPT020515797.1 coordinate 21, forward strand.
TTTTAAAGTAAAGTTACGGTTGGTTGTTTAAAAAAATAAACAGCATTTTAAATAAACGCGGCCCTCGAATAAACGCCGCCCTCGAATAAACGCCGCACCCAAATCATGAAAAATTTAATAAACGCTATTATTCCAGGAAATATGGTACACATGAAAAAACTATAGGGTGTACGAATTTACTGCTGTTGTTCGCTACAAACTAGCCGTTTTTAATATATCATATAAAAACAAAAGATATCTAAAACGTAAAGCTACCATTTGTTCCTTTGATGCTACGGTACTGATTTTCCTGGGCCAAAACCAAATGATTGCCAAACTTGTATACCAGGGCAAACTTTAAATTTGATATAAATTAGCTAATATATTAATGATCTTGCATGGGCAATGGCTCAGAATCTGCAGGACCACCGTGTGACAAAATTGAAAAATACTGTGTTTATCTGTACCGCTCTGTCACTGACTTTTTTTCCGATGCAGTTGTAACTGATTTTTTGCCAGTTTCACGGTTTTAGTTACTGGATGTACAAACCTGATATTAAATAGCATACGTTCAAGTTAATGTTAACTCAGTTGACTAGGTTTTACTATCTTCTGCTGTTGCGTACGATTCAGGAACGTATGTTAGTATAAAGATTCTACGCTTGTGGAATGTCACAAAATGAGTGCCGCACAAACCGTGGCTCTCGGTTCACCCGTATCTGGCTGCGATGTTGTTGTGTCAGACTCAAATTAAAACCGTCCGTACTTAGTCTTGCATGAGAATACACATTTTCAAAGCAGCATAGATAAAAGCTGGGCCAGTCCCCTCTACTTGTTCCATATCCACAAGTTAAGACTATACTAAAAGGGTAAAAATCAAAGCTGAGTTAAAAAGGTTAAAAAAATATTTCTTACAATAACTAGAAAATAATTCTTTGACTAATTCGGCTCAGTTGAGTACAATTAAAATGAACATCTGTGCCGCAATGAGTAATGTGCATGTTCAGTCACGCAAAGCCAGACTCGAAGAGTATGTTCATTTCTCGGACAAATACATTCGAGACTTCTTTTGTTTTCGCTGTATCTTAGAACAGATACAACTTTCTGCCTTTGCAAGAATAAAAAAAAAGTGTGAATCGGACTGTTTGTTTACCTTTGGAATTTCAACTAAACCTAACAACAATGTTGATGACAAGGTGTTTTTCGAAATCATTATATCATGAAATTTTGATGAGAAGACCTCTGTTAAATTTTTGACTGTTGACATGCATCACGATTACCCAGATTTTTTATTTCATATATTGAAAGAAAAAGGGCTGCACAATACTGCAACACTATTTAGACTCCCATATCACACATAACAAGACATGATTTTATCACGTGCAGTAGGTGTATTTTTTCTCTTGTTTAGAAATGCTCGCGACGCTTGGTATAAAAGCAAAAATAATTCCAAGTAAGAGTTCGCAAAATTTCAAAAAAGGACATCAGTGAAAAGTAGGAAGTCCATATAACATCTGAAAGTTTTTCTTTTTTTCTGTCATTGCGAGGTGGCCGAATACGAGCGCACTGAAAATCATGTACTTTACGTGTGATTTTTGCATATTCAATTAAGGAAAACCCGTATTTTCGTTTTTTCCAGATTTCTCCAAAACTAAGCATTTCGAGAAAGTTTGATTAATATTTTCGAAAATAGTTCCTCAGACTTGTCAATCGGCAAAGTATCAGAAATTTCGAATTTTGCAAACTGTCCAGCGATCCTCGATATTTACAGACAGACGCTCTTAAAGTGTATATATTTAAAAATTAGAACTCGTTAGTTAGAAAAGCTTTTGAAAGTGAAAAAAAATGTTTATTTTATTGAAATACTTTGTCTGGTTCCGGGGATATTAACGTTTTTTAAATATGCAAAGCCTTGTAAAACTCAAACGAAGCTTTTTCTTTAATCAAATAATAATAATAGTATAATAATAATAATAATAATAATAATAATAATAATAATAATAATAATAATAATAATAATAATAATGAATATTTATAGCGCAGTTATCTATATATGGAGATGCTTTCAAGCGCTTTGCAAGTGAATACAAAGTTAGATAGTTGAAGCAGGTCTGACAAAGTCCGCTTTATGTGGTTCACATATATTTGAAACGTTGATAAATATCTTAACAGACAGACCGCAACCCTGGGGTCACCTTAACAACTATAGGGCTACCTAGGCAGGGCCGAATGTCATACTACAACATTTTAATCGAGAACTTGAACACTTAGGTGCGAAATCATTCAGGCAATAGACCTAATCCGCTGACCTCAATGTTTTCCCAATACAGTCCTCTAGGGAAATGAGGTTCTTTGTTTAAGCTGAACATTCTTTCGCGTTTTTCTCCTTACCACATCTGAAACAAAAAACGTTATTTCCCAAGAAGACTGTATTGGGAAAACATTGAGGGCAGCGGATTAGGTCTACTATGTTCAAACTATTGTTACTATAACTTTATCCTACACTCTTCCGTCTTACTAAAGAGTGTTCTAATCAAATCTTCGCCTCTTGACTTGGTGTGAAATCCGACTATACTTCTTACCACAAAATATATTATTTTACATTGCTTTCCTTATTTTAAAAGATTTTTCTTTGGAGAAAAAGACATTAATTTTAATCTCTTTCAAAGCTTTCAAGACTGTCAACAAAAACATACTCTGAAGAACAGTTTTAGTAATTTTTTAGTATTAGAAGCTAGATATTAACGGATCATTTCGATGGCTTGCCTGCATCCTATCATCCTGATTCGTGAAAGTTAATCCTTTGACTGATTTAGCTTAACCAGAAAGTAGCCTTGGCAAATCTCAACACATAAACTATTGAGAAATGAAAGCCCCAAACCTACAAAAATATACATACAAGAAACAATAGAGAAAATTCTCTTTGATCAAAGAAAAAATAAATGTGCAGAATGGAAAGGAAGATGAAATATTTTATTTTCCTTTTATATGAAGTGAAAACATTTCATACCAACCAAACACGCAAAAGATTCCAAACTACTCTTTTAATGAGATTTTATAAAATCATTAATGGACTTAAGCCAAAAAAATATGCTGAGTACCAGGATTAATACTGAGACAGCCAGGATATACAGAGCTGTTTTTCAAACATTTGACAACTTGCAAAACTTGAAGCATTTTTTGCTAAATTAGAACATTAAAGGGTAATATTTTAAACAGTGGCTGAGCTCTGATTAATACTATACAATCCCTTGCAATTGGCAAGTGATTTTGGACGAATTTAACAATAACTAAGCAGAACTGAGATGGCTTTAATTTCAAATCCTATCTAAATGAACATCGGGCAAATTCAATAACACTTTCCTTGCTGAATTTTTAAAAGTCAAAGTCAACAAGTTCTTAAAAAATGCCAGCTTCAGAATGCGTTAAAACAATTAAAACTTGCTGAATCTACTTTTAAAGACGAACAAAATGAATGGTCACTTTATAGGGTTTTAACAGCTGGTTCAAAGTTACAAATTCTTATTTCTATATGTGACATTTGGTCTTCGCAGATAATGATGGGTTAATACTAAACTCTACTCAGGGATGCGCCTGCAGTCACAAAAATTACTGGGATTGGAACTGGACTGGAATTATTAGTATTTTGGCAAAGGATTTCTTAAACCGAAACAAAAAAGAGCCCGACTTGAACCAAACAACGACAGTAACTGATATGGCCTAGATAAGGAGCGATAGAGCTAGTCGATGATTTTCTGTGATAGAATTTACTCGTGGCTGGATTGCAGAAGTGTGTGAGACGTCCTGTCGGCACGAAAACAATTTAGATTATAATAAGTTTGAAAGTGTTTGAACTGAATAGACTTGATAAGATTTGCTTCTTTACAAAACAACCCCCAAAACGGAAAAATGTGCCTTTGGCTATTGTTGTTTTAATGCGATCTCAGTAGATGTGAAGGAGCTTGTTAAAGCAATTTAATAAAATTTTGAGATGTTGGAAACATTTATCTCTGCAGTGCGGTTGTTTTGAAAAATAAACGAAGCATGGCTTTTAGAAGTTAAAGAAGAGGCTAAATTTGCATTCAGAATAGAAAAATGATGGTCTATGAATTTTGATTATACTGATCAAAGCTAAATTTGCTAGCTCTATTTTGCAGCCTTTCAGTTTAAAGAGCATTAATTTTAAATGATTTAACTCATTTTGATGGTATTTGTCAGAGACCTGATGTTTACAATTCATTCGTTATCGTGTGTGGCTTTCCTGTCATTTTCACCCATACTTAAAGCATTTATTTGGTTTCAAAGAAACCAATTATAAAAAAACTTCCGTTCTTTCAAAAGATGTATTGCGTAGGTGATAAATAAATTAAGCAAAACTACAAGCAATTATTAATTCGGGAAAAAGGCTTTTAGAAGGATTATAGTATATTCCTCAAAATGTTTTTATCCCAGACATCACGTTGGTGAAAAGCTTTTAGTCTTTAATAGTGAGGTATACAGTATGACGAAAGGCTTATAACATCTCATTTTCTAACTACAGATATCTCTGATTACGTTTACCGTGACAAGAAAATTTCTTGCAGCAAATATTTATTATATGCCCTGTTCGCTTCCTCTTTCGATTATCGTTTAGATATCTCGTACATGAAGTTATATTGCTTAGTAGAAAAATCAATCAGTTTTTTTATACATAAATCGAAAACGAAAAAACCACTTCAGCAGACTATATCTTAGTGAGAGAAATAATTTAGTGAAATCAACAATTTAAATGCTAAAGTTTTTAACAGAACGGTAACTGAAAGTTGATTAAGAACAAACATTTGATTTTTGGAAATTAGTTTTCTGGGAGGCGAATAACTTGAGGCGGTATTTGAACAATAAGATTATTAACTACATTCCCTTTTTAAAATTTAATTTTATTAATCTCACTTAGAAATCAAAATGGTCTATTACCCTCGATAATACGGCTCGTATACTCATTAGAGAGGGCAATTTGGGTTCTTTTATGTGCAGAAATTACTTTTGTTTATAACGCTATACACTCATTTAATGTCATCGGAAATCCAATTATTTCAATAAAACACGTTATCTGTACACGCACGAATTCTTCCGTCTAAATGAAGTTTACTGTCAACAATTCAATTCCTCATGCATATTCAAAATCTGTGCCCTATAAAACAAACCCTTAACATTTCTGCCTTACTTCTTAGAAAAATCGCATAAAACAAACTTGGAACAACTTGCATTACAAGAGAACGTCCTAAACTTCAGGTAAGCATTTGCTTCATCTAGTTACACTAAACTTCTGTAAAGTATCTATAGAGTACTGAGGCTTAACCGCTTTACGGTGATTTGTCCTTTGCTTGCATTATCATCAATACGAGAAATGTGGTGTAATAGCTGCTTTTTAGCGTCAATCTTTGCTGTTGAATGCATATGCATGAATGAATATAGAATTTTACTTGGCTTAATGAGATCTTTTATCAGATTTTGTTTTGTTTTGTGGTGAATTCTACTCGGCTAATAGCTGTTAAGCATTGCACGCTTCTTTTACTATGAACCAGAAAATTTTGCTGGGGCTCGTTCCTAATTTTTTGGCGACATGAGCCTCAACTTGTTCTTAGATTGTTCTTATTTTTGAGTCGTTTTTATCGAAGAAAACTGAATAAAATAAAAACAAGGCATCGAAAAACAAAACGCCCCCATATTGTACGACACATTCCACACATGTAGAGTACGGCTCTTTGTTAACTACCTTCATTGTTTGTTCAACTGTCTCGAGGGCTTAGGTTGCAGTTAATCTTTCTATGTTTTATGCTTGTGTTCCTAAGTAAAATTACGAGTTTTAGCCAATTTTTTACCTGCAGAAAATCCGTCCTAGTTATCAAGTCTCAGCCCGAGCTTATTCTGGGACTGTTCTTCTAAAAAACTTAGCAAGTTTAACTTTAAGCTTTGTAGTTCTTGCAAAAAAGCGAGTTCTCTTGTTATAAGCCTCAATTTAAATTGTTCTTATTTCTGTGAGCTGTTTTTATAGAAGAAAATAGGAAATAGCAATTAGGTATTGCAAAGCGAATCGCCTCGCACCACGACTGAATTTAGAGGCGAACTACCTTCATTGTTTGCTCAAAGGCTTAAGGACTCAGATAAAAGTGAATCTTTTTATGTTTTATACTTTGTTGCTAAGTTAAATTACTAGTTTCATTCGAGTTTCTACCAACTGAAAAATACAGCTTTCGAGTTCGTTCTAAAATTATTCTCAAAATTTGGTCCGTTTTATACGAATCTCTCACAAAAAATTGTTATTATAAAAAAAGCCTATCTACGGTTTAACTCAAATTCTGCACACACCTTTGTAAATATAAAATAGGATTAAAATGAAAGATAAACCATAACTCTGATTCTCACAAATGATTGAGCTATTTAGTGTGTCGGCTGTCTGAAAAATAAAACGAGCGAATGTGTCATTCGGAACAATACGTATAACACCTGAATTTCTTATGAGATCCTGTAATGGCCTGAATTAAGTGAAACGTGCAACACAGCATTATCTTGGTTTGCTGTTTATTAATTGTCATTCAGTGAGAGGTGATGTTATTCGCATTTTATTATAAGTAAACTTTTTTTCGATTCTTTCGTTCAAAATTCTAGTAGGGGAATGTAAAGGTTATACTTTTGTAAGATGCAAATTTCCGATTAAGGTTTTCGTGAAACGAGGTATGGTTTTTTAAATGTTGGGATTCGAGATTTGGTTAGTTCCTGTGAGCCGTGAAATTATCAAATTTTTTGCCTAAAGCGAAAGCTCGATTGAATTTCCCGTAAATTGTGAATTATATAATTTTCCATGAGTAATGTTCTAGCCGCGGTCTAATTCTTTAACTGTTTCTACAAGACGAAATAACTTCTTCAATAACTGTCTGATGTATTATAAATCAACCGAAAATGCATTTCCATACCACCAAATAAGTTTTGAGCTATACAAAGTTATAAGATAATTTTAAGAATGAGGAGATAGCTGCAATGAATTTTCCGTGAAACGTGGAATTGATTTTTTTTACTATGACTTATGCATTTTGTATTTTGTAAAACGTGATCAATTTTCCTTTTGTTTTGTTATTGCTGTCAAAAGGAAAATTAGTTAAATTAAATACAACAATGCAAAGCAATACTATGTCAGTTTATATAGTGTTAACTTTCAAAGCTGAAAGCTACGAATAATGAAACACAAAATAGCACAAAGCAAAATGGTTTACGAGAGCTTGGAATTAAAGTTTGGGATCAAGTTTTGTTTCTTAATAAAAGCGGCAAGTCTGCTGTTTGTTCAGTAATTATAATGTATGTTCAGTAAATTTAAGTAAATACGAAGCAGCTGGGAAAAAAACTTTGCTTTAAAGCAATTTGTATGTAAAAATCAGTTAGAACCGGATTTATTCAACCCTCCGACCCGAGAAGCAATATTTGCCACAACACACAAAACTTTCACTGAGATATTTAAATAGTGATGTGATTTTTGACTTTGCAATGCTTTTTTTTAACAAAAGCGTCTCCCTCTAATCAGTAATTTGATAAAATCGATTAACCGCAAAAAAACCCCTTGATATTAAAAAGTGTTTTGGGATGAAAATTATCTAGAAACTTACATAGATGATAATTGTGTTTTTGAGTACAATACGCGTCAAGTATAAGCGAAACTGAGTCTTTAACTTTTAAGAAAAACATCAGTCCTCATTTGGGAATCAGTTCCACAACAGAAGCATCATTTTGTTTTCTACTAAAATACAAAAACATTTTTTTAAATTTATTTGAATTCAGGAAAACCCACTTGTTTGCTGCATTACGTTTTAACTACGGGCTCTTTTGTCTTTTACTCCAAATTTACTGCAGTGGAAGAAACGATTATCAATTCAACCTCAAATTGAGCATCTCGTAGTTTTCGAATTTTCAGTAGTTTGAAAAAAATTTCACCCTTGAAATTTTAGCTTTAAATAACTGACACAGTTTATAAGGAAACAGTCTGAAAAAATGAAAACAAGTAACGTTCCACTTTTACTCGCTTTTTATGAGAATGAGTTTACGAGAACAACGAGGTAAAAAATTAAGAGTGACGGCGTATTTGGCGCGGTATTAAAATCTCTGTTTTCCCGGCTCAACCGAGTGTTGAACATTTTTGTGACCATCTTTTCCGCAAAAGTTGACTCAGCTTTCCATCCTCCTGAGGCTGTAAAATGAGTAACAGCTTCTGCTGGGGGCTAACCAGCGACAGTAGCGTCCCGTCCAGGGAGAGTCGTTGACTCTCATTCGCTTCACACTACAGAAACCGGAGATAGGCACCGACTACAATGGGCCACAATTTAGGCTCGTAAAAGGATTTAACCTCCAGCCTCAAGGTCCTAGGTTTATATTCAAATTTTTCCGAGCACTGAACATTTGTGCGACCTTCTTTGCGAAAAGTTGACTCAACCAAACATCCATACTGAAGATATCGGTAAACTCAGTACCAGCTTTTTCTGGGGGCTAGGCTCGTGATGGATTAGTTACAGTCCAGAGGGAGTCAGCAAGAAAGACCCATGCAAACGAACGCAATAACTCCCAACATTGTTGGCGATTGTCTAAAGGCCGTGTTACACGAATCAACTTGCAACGACGATTTTCCGCGCGTGTTGCGTTGCGCGAGCCAAGTGTATCGCAGAAAATCGTCCCCGGTTACCTGTTACACGGGGAACGATTTTCCACGATACGGTGTTGCGCGGAAAATCGACGTTGCAAGTTGACGCGTGTAACACGGCCTTAAAGGCCCGTTTAAACGGATCAAACATGTTTGTCAAACATTATCCAACATTTTCGTTTTCTTCAGACAGCCTGTTGTATTTGGTCCGCCATATTTGCTGCACACGAAATCACGCGATAAAGAAATCACGCAATGACGTTCCAAAAGCCCATCGTCCAAATCAAAATCATGGATCCTGGTACCTAAATCCAACATTGTTGGATGGTGTTGGATTCGTTTGAGCACTCTAGTATCCAACACAATCCAACTCTCCACATCAAACATCGTCCGACAATATTGGATAATGTTTAACAAACATGTTTGATTCGTTTAAACGGGCCTTAAGGCCGTCAGTACATGACTCAACTTGCAACGACGATTTTCCGCGCAACAATGTTGCGTGTCGTGTTGTGAGTTTTTAAAACGAATTCCAACACTCACAACATATTGCGCGAGCCCAGTGTTGCGCAGAAAATGGTCTGCGGTGACATGTTACACGGGGATCGATTTTCCACGACACGGTGTTGCGCGAATAATCGTCTGTGCAAGTTGACTCTTGTAACACGGCCTTTAGATCCGCGAACGAGGACGAGTTCTGGTCGCGTGTGCACTGGTACTACACACTTGTCCTCGAAGTGGTTCTCGTCAAAATGTAACGCTTAGTTTGTAAACAAACCGTTGGTGAAGACGAGTTTTACAATCTTGTGCCCTGGTCATCATGTTTTCCAAGAAAAATATGCATTCCATTACCATATGGCTTTTTCATGATGATGTCTTTACTGAAGAAGATATTATAGCAGTTATCAAGGATCAAAACAGAAAAAAAAACCGTCGATTCCATACTGCAATTATGGCCGAATTGAGGAAACACTGGATGACATGTCTGAGGCCGAGTTGAAGACAGAGTTTAGGCTTGGTTGTCTTTGCTAGAATCGACAACGAGTTTGCTTGTACAAGCGAGCGCGCTGTTAAAATCTTGTACTCGTACTTGTAGTCGGATTTAAAGGTCCTAATAAATCGCACGCAGACTACTTACACACTAGAGCCTACAGGATTCAATCCCGAGCCGTACAGGTCGAAGGCGCGAAAGACGACACCAGCCCGACTCCCGATAACGCGGGTGATTCAGGTATGAACCGTGTTTTACTGGGCTGGTACAATGCCCCATGCAAACGAGCGCAACATTGTTGGCCAACAACACGCAACATTCTACGGCAACAGCACGCCATATTGTTGAGCAACAGCACGCAACATTGTTGGGCAACAGCACGCAACATTGTTGGGCAACAGCACGCAACATTCTTGGGCAACAACACGAAATTTTGTTGGGTAACAACACGCAACATTGTTGGGCAACAGCACGCAACATTGTTGGCCAACAACACGCAACACTGTTGGCCAATAGCACGCAACATTGTTGGCCAACAACACGCAACATTGTTGGGCAACAGCACGCAACATTCTTGGGCAACAGCACGCAATATTTTTGGGCAACAATACGCAACATTGTTGGGCTACAACACGCAACATTGATGACCAACAACACGCAACATTGATGGCAAACAACACACAACATTGTTGGGCTACAACAGGCATCATCATTGATGGCCGAACATATTGCGTCCGTTTGGATGGAACCACAATGTTGCCACTTGTTGGGTTTAGTTTGAAGTCGGTCAAAATTTGGCGTAAATCCTCGATTGGGTTTCATGTTTTCAGTTGAAGGTGCGATGCTTTATTGGAGGAGTGGCGCTTATTTGAGTGCAGCACTAAAGTCAAATAAGTGTCATACACTAAGGGTAAAAAATTCTGTATGAGCCCGGTTTTAAAAGTTAAAACTTTAGAACTCTTGTGCTGTCAGTTTCATTTGTCAAGAGATTACACGCTTTTTTTTATAAGAACTAGTAAATTTTGCCGAGGATCATTGTTCTTAATGTTTTGGCGATTTCATCCTCAATTTGTTCGTAATTTGTTCTTATTTCTGTGAGCGGTTTTTATCAATGAAGAAAAAACAAAATAAAACAAGGTATTGGAAAATGAAACGCTTTGCGTCACGCATGTATTGTACGACTGAATTTAGAGGCGAACTAACTTTCATTGTTTGTTGAGCAGTCTTTACAGTTAATCTTTTCATGTTTTATGCTGTATCGCTGAGTTTTAGTCAATTTTGTACCACAAAAACTTTCCTAGTTATCAAGCCTCAGCCTGAGCTTGTTCTTAAATTTTGGCAAATTTGAGCCTTGTTGTTCTTATAAAAAAGCGTGTAGATATTTGCTAGCACTTTATATCAAGCACCGACACAAAATTAAAGAGATGGGGGCGGAATGGGGACATCTTTGTTTCTATCCAAATTAGCGTCGCGGCCCGTAATCAAATTAGTTACTGCAGGTTAAGCTGCGACACTTATTCGAAATGCGGCGCTTTATTGAGGATTTATGGTATTCTTCTGCTTTCTTTTTGCCTTTATGATTTTAAAAGACCTCATTTTTCTTGAGCCGAGGTGCTCTTGATCTCATTTTGATGTACAAAATTTGAATAAGCCGCGAGTTTGAAGCTATGTTTTAAGGTTACTGAATACCTTGAGCAGTGTTTCTAGTTTTCAAACAATCTCTCGCTTGATATTTATCACAGACCCATAAACCTATATATCACTGGAAAGCTTATAAAATTCTCTAAATGAACATTTGAATTAAATTGATATATTTGTTATTATAAGGACGAACTGACGCTCTACTTTGCCTTTATGAAGTCAACAGTAGCTCAGATCTTAACTTCCGCTAGTGTTTGTCACATTTTAAAATTTGTCAAAGTGTGCCGATCAAAACCATGTCGGCGATTTTTGTTTGTGAAAGCCGATCATTTTTTATATTTCTTTCTAGAAAATTGCAAATATTTTTAGCCGAAAGGCGCAGCAATCGATTAATAGAAAATCAACCAGAACTTCTTTTCGAATTCGCCGACACGGTTTTGTTCTTTAAGCTATTTATCTATAGTTGTGCCAAATTTCATGGCAAAATAAACAAAAATTCAGCGAGCATTGATATTTTTTACAACCCTCATTTTTGTAAGAACTGGAACCGAGATAACAGCGTTTAAACAATGAACCTTGTAAGCTTCCCGACTGCCGGTAATATAATTTATTTTGCAATAACTTGCGAACGAAATTAGCTAT
>JAOCPT020515846.1:0-11934 GCA_026546935.2 Palythoa grandiflora
GACCAAGCCAAAACAAAACAAGTAGAGAAAATGAAATCCCACATGCATAACCGGAACCAACGCTGCCCTAATATATAAAGTTTGAGAACAGTTATTAAATGAATTCTAGGAATGTAGCGCAAGAATTGCATTCTCTAGCGGAGAAAAGAAAACACGGAAGGTAATTTAGAACTGTGTTGCCCACAGGCAACCCAGTAATAACATTTTAAATCATTTCTACTCTTCAAGATGAACAAAATTAATTACCATTGCCTTATCCTGCTAAAAGCGATTTCACATTAACTCAACTGAAATGTTCCAACTTTTGAACCAGTAAAGAGGCCACTTATTTACTTTATCTTAACAAGTGGATTCTGAAAATATTCATTGTTTCAACAATGTTGAAATTATCAGGTTTCAATAAAATTTATAACTTTGACTTATAAAAACTCAGCAGAAAAAGCTTTACATAAGTATCGTTTACAGGAGCACTTTTTTTTCAGTTTGACAGGTTTTCCCTGAAAAGGAAAAATTGCTCGTGTAGACGATGAACAAGTGTTTTCCTTTACAAGTTTAGCCTGTGTGGGGTCCAGTACTTTAAAATTTAATCTAATTGACGTTTTTTCGCAAAGTCTGAACAAATTTCATCCTCGAAATTTTCTTTGACCAACAAGCATGTCAAATTTTCCTTGTCAAGGAAGACTTATTCTTTCAAATGGGGCTCAAATATATACGAGCATTATACATTTATATGTCTGTCGGTCATTATAAAACAGAACACGCGCGCGACTGAGCAGATACCTCGTGTACGCTCCAATTGGTTTAACTGAACGCTTTAAAATTATGATACCATCAAATATAATGAACTAGAGTGCAGATCAAAGAATTGAAACTTTTCTGTATTGAAAAAAGTAATCTGATAATCGCCTCGAGCGTGAAACCTAAGGTTACGGTTTTTTGTCAATTTGAAAGTTCTATCCATCTTTTATATTTTAAATGTAATCACTAAAATATCTTATATTTCCAATCAAATTAAATCAAAGTGATGTTCAATATTCTCGAGTTTATAATTAAGCTTGTGTATACTTAGTTTATAATTTCTTTCGTCTTTGTCATTGGTTCTTAATTTTTTTTCTTTCTAATTCTATCTTCTGAATGTAATTTTGATTATATTTATCTGTCGGACCCTCTCATCATCCACATTAGTTATGTGAGCTATTTCATTAAACAGCAAAAAGCTAAGCTTTTTCAAATTGCTACGGCGATGATAATTTGTTTGTCAACACTATTTCAAGTTAATATCTATCAAACTCGTTTCTACATTTTTTGGAGACTTTAGCTTCAAACTGTTTTGGTTTGTTCTTATTTTAAGAAAAAAAAAACGAAACAAATCATTGGAAAACAAAAACGTTATTCACCACATGTATATTGAGAGACGAACTACCTTTGTTATTCGTTTAACAGACCGGCTATAGGGCTCGGATTAATTACAGTGTAATCTTTTTTTGTGTTTTATGCTGTATCGCTACAAAGTTAAAGTAAGAATTTCAACTTTAAACTTAATTAATCTTTAACGAGCGACCTTCGATACCGAAGGTGCTTCTCACGATTGCACTCTTAAAGTATATTAAAAGCCTAAAACTGCTTACATGTTATATCTTTTAAATTTATTTACATATTATTACAAATAAAAGTGATAAACAATACAATACAATACAATACAATACAATACAATACAATAGCCTATGGCTATATCTATAGCTGCAATATCTACATGATAACTGATAACTAAATAAGAAAACTGTGATGATATGGGCAAGTAAGACTGATGAAAGAAATTGCCAATAAAGCCTGCTAGAGATTGAGACTTCTTGACAGTGTTGGGTAATGAGTTATATTCTACAACAAATAAAATGTCAGATCTAGTCAATTTTCTACCAGAATTTTTTTTAGTTATCGAGCCTGAGCCGAGCTTGTTCTTGACTTGATCTTTTTTCTTTGTTCTTATAAAAAGAAAGTATCTTGTTTGCCTAATATATCTATAATTTTGTATATGTTTAAATCAAGTTGAAGTTGATTATATCATATGATTCTTTAAAGAAGATTTCATATAAATAATTAAAACACACACGATGTTAATTAGAAACACCGACGCAGATAAATTATGACATATTGCCATTATGATGAAGCGAGCTTGTAATTTGCAAATTTGCATACAGAAAGGTTTAAGAAAAGAAAAACAGAAGTGGTCTATTGTTGTTAAACAACTGTTTGGTGTGAAGTTTTAGTCAATAAAAATTTAATTCCGAATATATAGAAACTTTAATGTGTTAGTTTGCACGTGTTCTTTACATAATGGCCTTAGTCTCAGCCTGTGTGCTCTGCTTCTGACCTTTTTTAAAATGCATGTCAATTTTGAAGCGAACTATGTTTATCTCAAAATTAAAGACTATTTCAAAACGATTTTCCGTATGATATGATAATTGTTTTATATCTGTACGGAGCAACATCGGAAATTCCAAAAATTTTGTAGAGCCGTTCGTATATTCCGCCAATCTTTTAAAGTAAATGTCAGTGTAAACTTGGCAATCATTTTAAACAAAACAACAAAAGCTTCACATGAAACACATTTTTGAAATTCATTAACTTGTATAGGTTATATTTTGCCACGCAGTCCACACAAAACGTTAAGGAAAACATAATTATTCTTTTACTGTAAAGAACTGTGTTTCTTAAAAACCTAATAATATTAAGGGATTTGTTAGTCATTACTTAAATTAATGCACACATTTCCACCCATACATCTCTAAGAATTTTAAGTTCTCAGCAGAGCAAATTTAAAGGTCGAAAGGTCGAAAAGTAAGAAAGTCTGGTTTCATAAACACTTGAGTTTTGATCCAATGAGTGACAACGCTATCAAGTAATTCGTAAATGCTGACCTTTAGCTTTCGTTCAATCAAGAAATGTATACATCAATGCGGTGTGTTTTTATATCATTTTTTTTACAGTCTAGATATTACGATTCAGCCAATTTCACATTAGATTTTGAAGGTTTTCTTTATTGCCTCTTTAATGCCTGCTGATACTTCCAAATGCCTTCGACAACTCCATCACAAGTTATTCTGATATTTTTCTTGCTGAGATTTCGAAGTCGCAGTAACAAAATTGCTTGAGAGTTATAATCAACTTTATTAGAATTTGGCGAAACAATGAACATTTTCTAAAATTTTTCTACTTTTTGAGACAAATAAAATAACGATTGGTCTCTTTAATTACAAGGATTTGATAACTGGTTCAACAGTTAGAATTGGAACAACACCAATTATTTCTACTCTTTAAGAAAAACAAAATATTTATAAAATACACTTTTTTATAAGAATATTGTTTTTTCGGCCCAAACTGAATATTTGCGATATTTTGACAGTTCAACTTCAAGTTAAGCATGTATTGGGGGTATCAAATCATTTTCAAGAAAAAATTTGCGGTTAAGTTTCTATCTTTTGCATTGTACATATTTTGTGCTGCACAAATACATTACATGTACCGGTCTTCATTGAACATTCAGGTTATTTAAGAGTGTTTCGTTTGTTTGCTAGTTTTGCTGTTTAGAAAGAGGAATAATTTTATAATAAGTAAAAAACATATCGATCATTGTATTGACTATTGTATTTACAGATTTTTAACGCATGAAATTATATATTCTTTTCACAATTTCAGCTTCCGGTTTATTCTTAATTAAAATCTTCTTAGAATATCGCAAATTTCAGCCTCGATATTCTTATCAATGAGTTAGAGCTCGGAACAACACAAATTATGACAAGTAAAATGAATGGTAACTTAATAGGGATTCAACTATTGGTTCGAAAGTTATAATTGGGGCATTATTAGTAAACTTGCAGTTTGGTTTTAGCATTAAAAGGGCTTACAAGAATAAGAAACGTGTTTCAACGCTGTACCCTTTAGATTTTGATAAGGAACTTGAAAATAGGTAGTGGTGTTGGCACATGGCCTATTCATTAACTTGTGTTATTTTGAATGTAAGCAAGACAAAACCTAACGTCATCTTGGGTATAAGTACCGATGCATTGAAAAACGGAATCGAGAAAGTAAAACCTCAGGAAAAAGGGGAAGAAAACTAGATAACTAAAATATTCATGTTCTGGAATATATATAATAAATAAATGACAAAAAATAAGAGAATAAAAGTGATATTAAAAACTAAGTCAGTGAAAGTGGATCTCTCGTGCGCTTTTTATGATTTGGGAAAATTTCAAAACGTTTGCCTTCCATGATTGCTTTATGGTTTCGAACACTCTTAAACAAAAGGCAAATGTCCGTCTCTCATTATGCTCAACCGAAGTTATTTGTCAATACAATAACCATAAACTAAATATCTGTTTACACGTATAAATATACCTGCCTACCTGTCATATCGAAGCCAAACACTCCAGGCAATTCTGTATTCTTCACGCATTTTTTCTGAAAACCAACAAAAGTTGATCTCTCGCGTTTATATTTGCAATCGCAGATACAGCAACCGTTTTCACAGAACATTTTCCCTTCCGCATCGCGACAGTTTTGCGATGGGTTGTTGCAGACAATTGAATCGCATCTCTTTAAACAGATGGGGTTATCAAACTCATCTCCTTCTTCGAGACGTCTGACTGTTATACCATAGACTTGCCGTGTTGATGACTCGTAGATAAAGAGAAAAAATGCCAAAAGTGGACAATAATATTTATTCCAAGTCTTCATGGTCAACGCGAAAGCGACTTCAAAGGTTATTACTTTCCTGATGTGTCAACAAAATGGAGAGAGGTTCTTGCTGGTTTCAATTTCTACTTTGGTCAAATCGTAGCCAGGAATTGTGTTACTATCTCCACGAGTCTTGGTATGTTTTAACGGTAAATACTCGTATGGCTTAGCAGATTTCTCGTACAGAGCTCTATGTCTCACTTTTGCAGACGTGTTCTCGTGATTGATAAGCAAATGACTTCACAAAGCTGAAGCATAGCGAGACTTCTCCACCCCGGCATCGAATTACGGCGTGCCCCACATGGATGTTGGATCATATCCTCTCATGGCGGTGTTGAAAAACGAGACAGTAGGAAAGCAGATGAGTGGGATGCTAAGGCGATGAAAGAAAGTTATGGGAAAGTCAACCTTGCCCTACACACTTGCTCTTATTTCAAATAATGATGACACTTACAAAAATGAGAGCACAGTATTAGATGCTATTGCCTAATACAAGATTTGCATATTTCCGGTATCACCTCGAGACAATTTAAAATTGCTGTCTCTGTTATGTTCTCATGTCTGATGATAGACGGTGGGTCAGTTATTAGCATGGATGGCTTGTCCTACTTTTAGTTTTATCGTTCTGCGAAAAGCTAACCAGAAATGAAAACAAAACCAGCAAATTAGAGCTTCGTGTCTCCGGTTTGTATGTACAATTGTTAACTTTGAAGATTGTAATTGGCCTCAAGGCTTTTAAAAGTACTACAGTTGTTTTTATTTACATTTTTAAATGGTTTTTGTCTGCTTTAATTGGTTAAGAGTTTGATTGCTTGGGAAGAAAGCAGTAAACAAAGACGAACAACAAAGACCATTGAGATGGAAAGCTTAAAAATTTAACAGTTTTGGATATATATTGCAAGAAGCAAGTGTTTCAGCCTTCTGCTGATGAATCTTTCGTCCTTAGATATGGCACTATGCTTTGCTCCAAAAATAGATGTGTTATTCTTTATATTTGTTTTTACATTCTCTTTTATTATTAGTTTCAGTGAAAAGGAAAGCAATTCTTATCTTTCGAACCATCAAATTACGGAAACGTAGGCAGGAAAAAAAACGCGAGCAGATAAAATCAACCAAAATCTGTTAGCATCGATTTACGCTTCAGCACTCCTCACACAGGAGGTACAAAGCCGCAAATATCAGGCGGGAATGTACGTGATAAACTTTTCCGAAGCTCCAACTTAACTTCGTATGACTAAAGGAGCTGGTATTTTGAAACGTGACTTACAAATTACTGGATATTTTTCAAGGATCTAGTTTTTTGCTTCACGTGGTTTCTTTCACTATGCTATCAATTTAAATTATCTAACGGTGTTAATTTCCTAAGAGCCAATAGGTCAGTTGTGGTGATCGATTTATCGACTTCGCGCCTAAGCGGCACCGGTAAAATGGTTATCAGAAGAGCAATCTTAATCCCTTATAACCTAAACTAAAGATTGATTTTGATTAATTATTTAATATCATACCAGTGTTTAATGGCCGCGGCTTCCGTTCTAGGCTTTGCAAAATAAAATCCAAAGGCAAAGTACAGGTGCCTATTGAATTAGTTATATATTTATAACCCCGCCATCCTCTCCCGGCTAACCCTAATGACGGTTTAAAACAGAAACCCTATAAAATAACGAAATCTTTTTGCTTGTCCGGTGAAGGGTAGAAATGAGAGGTGCTTGTCATGCTAACTTTTGAGCCCGAGTTTGTAAACTTATAATTATAAAGTGACTATTCACTTTGTTTGTCTTGAATAGTAGCAAAGATTAACGTTCAGTTCTAACTTTCAACCAGTTGATGAAACCCTTTCAAGTGACCATTCATTTTGTTTGTCTTGAAGAGTAAAAACGATTGGTGTCATTCACCCTAACGCTTGCATCAGTTGATGAAACCTTTTCAAAATAAACATTTATTTAGTTTGTCTTAGAATTAAAAAGTGGAAATAGTTGCTGTTATATATTTACTTTTTGTTAAAATCTAGATTCAGTTACTTTTTTCACCGTCTTGAATATTTCATGTGTTGGCAGCTTTAACTAAATCATAAAACTTCCCAAAAAGAAGACTAAAAATGAATGAGGGAAGGAAGGAATTTTTTTTAACTCATGTGTTGACGATGAGCTAATGTTTGAAAGCGTTTGCTTTAACAAGATTAACTTAACTTTCAATCTGGCGAATTATGTCTAAACAATAGTGGTGCTTTATACATAGATATTTCAAGATTGCTCTTCTTTCAGCTTCTGGTTTTGTGCTTAAAGTCCAAGGTGAAAAAATAAATAAACACACAAGCTATGGCATCTTGACAGTTAATTGTTGAAAGCTGTTCAATTCATGTTCACTGACAAATCACATGCAAGTAGAAAACAAAAAAATTAAGAATTGAACCAGACAAGATCCTCTTGAAGAAATTTTCGAAAATGCAGATATTACGAGAATTTTATTTTTAGATTTCAAGATTTACTAAAGACTCAAAACATTCCTTCCTTCGGAAAATTTAGATTAGTGCCTCTGTCACATTCACTGAGTATTACTAAACTCAAAGATGTTTTATCGTTGGCATAGCTAAAATGCAAAAATAACTACAGGGAATCGTGATGGGAAATATGTCTTTTGTTGAAGAAAGTTAAAGAAGAAATTAAAGTGAAAATGAAAAGAACATAAGACAACTCCTGAAGTCCTCATTTAACTAAGCCACTGAGGTTTAAACTGTGGAAAGGGGTTGGCTTGATAGGGGTCTATCAGCACTATGTCTATATAGGAAGACGGAAGACAAAACTTCCGGCCCAGATATTGCGTATTATATAGTACTGTATTTGTATTGTTCAGTATTTATAAATATAGCTCCTTATCCTATGTTTCAGATTTTGAAATGTTGGTTAAAATCATAAAAAAATGACCATTCACTGTTAGCCTTGCATTTCGTCGAATCAGAAAATATCTATTGAAGTATTGTATCTAAAATTTTCAGAAGTTGGAAATTTTTCCAAGTTTGATAACACACAGACTGCAGGAAAAGGGTTCATTAAATTGCATTTTTACACGGTGAGATAATCCCCTGATAACCGTAAGCTTTCATCTAGGTTTATACTCAGCGTTGACAGCCAAAGCTTTACTTGAAGATTTGTAAGGTAATTGATTGGAACTAAGGAATTTGAATTATAGAATACGATTACTTAGTACTGTTAGTAGTTTAACAAAAGAACGAAACCCGTAATTTTAGTTTTATCCTTCAAACTACTAATTATTCAAATACAAGTAATATATTTGTCTTTGATATTGTAAGACTTTATTTATCAAAAACTTATTTTTTGTAATATCACCATTAACGGATGAACAGGAAAACGGGTCACAGGAACCTGTTTGAGTTGTCTTTATTCTTGGAAAACGGAAAGACTTCATATATGAGGCTTCCGTTAGCTCGTTGCTCCAAATAGAAATAAAATATTGTAAACGTTTGTTGGCAGGAAAGGGAAAAACGTAAGAAATTAATCCCACAGAGTTTTTAATTATTTTTGATAGTTTGAGAAATTACTTAGTTTCAAATAATTTGTTTTCGATTAGTAAAATTATAATTTATACTGTACAAGTTCTAGTACTGAGAGCTTCTACATTGTCATCAGAGGCTATAGCTATTTTCTTATTCAAAGTTGGCTGCTTCGAGGTAACAAACATGCCTCGATGTGTTTTGCAATCAGGTACAGTACATTTTCTGTGGAAAGGCAGTATCCACAACCTAAAATCGCAATACTGCTATCAATTTCTTTCAAGTTCAGAGTCCAATAACCGATATTTTGATATTTTGTAAAAACACTTCAAAATTTTTTGTCAGTTTTAAAATAAACGTATCAAATCTCAATAACCACTGTATTAAAATTTGTTTGGTAATTGTTATTACTGGGCCGACGGAAGCGTGAGGTGATAGGGGGTTCTTGTGATCATGCTACAATGGCGGGAAATTTTGGCAAACTACAATATCTGACATGTTTATTCTGCGCATTCTTTGGGGTAATTGTGATCAAATTTTGATGGATCAGGATATGTTTTTTTCAATGTCGACTAATTTTTAAACTTTCAATCCTGTTGGATCATTGGATGACAACAGCACTATACCATACGGTTGTAGCTCTTGCTAATCGCCAACGAGCACAAAACACATTCAACATCTTTGGGTTAATTCACCTCCCACATGTACGATAAGTGGGCTCCATCCTGATCACCTATATTAAATCACAATTTTAGCCCTTCAGTTTCCTGCTGAGATTAACATTACCGCAAAGTTGCAAAATTTCTTTTAAAAAATATCATTACAGAATTTGCTGAAACATTAAGATAACTTCAGAATCTGCTTATAAAGACAAAAAAATGAGTAGCTGGTTCAAAAGTCAGACCATTATAAGTTTATGCATGGGAAGATTGCTTTTAGCAGGACAAGGCTAATAATACCTTTCGTTTTCAAGAGGATGTTAATTTTGTGAGGTAGATGTGTACTCTGTGTGCTCAACGGAAGACATTGTAAATCTTGGAAAACCACAGGTATGTCATGAACCTCTACTGAACCTAATATTGTTCGTAATGATTTCACTGAAAACCTTCCGTGAGCGTTCAAAGAACGAATATTTCTTAATGAATAGTTAAATTGTTTATTAATATAATATTTGAAATCATAATGGACACCAAATATGGCAAAGCTAAAGGCTGAAGTATTTTTTATGCTAACCGTGTAGCCCTCAGATGTGAAATTGGAAGAATTGAACAGTGATCTAGCCTTCATTTTTTTCACTGTCTACAAATTATCTAAAATAATTAACAGTAATTTTTAAAAAAGCTGATTAGCTCCAACCCGTGAATAACATTTTAACTCATCTTTTTGCTTCCAAGCTTGTATTTCCTTTCCTTGAATTTTGCTTTGACGCAGGATTAAAGTTTATCCATTTATGAACAACCTAACCCTGGTATCAAATAAAGTCAGTTTCTTGTGAAAAGGAAAAAAACCCAGTTGTACCATTGAATTGGGGTTACAAACTCAAAACATACAAAGTTTAAACTTCAATAAACTAACTTAATTCCAAAAGTGTATGAATAACCAAATATGTCAGATTAAAAAATACTGATCATTCCATTCCAAAGGCATGTTAAGTTCATAATTATCAAGGCACCAGGCGGGGGACGGTTTCATTTGAATCTCTCAACAACATCAGGTTAGAGAGACAAAGAGTTTGGGTGCGGACCGCTTTTAACGCCACAATGTCCATTAGGTAATGGCATTACCTAACAATGCCGAAAAGGATCGATTTTTTCATATAGCAAGTGATGTTAAAACGCCCTTTTTCAAATTGTGTTGGTAACCAACTCGGCCTTAAAGTATTGCAATATGAAACTGCTTTAGCTCGTTGTATGAATAATCAGCGAGGCTTGAGCCCTAAATCGCCTTAGGATCATTTTACATATAAAGTGAAGGACGTGACGCCACGACGTCGATTAATTACATGGTATTACTCCAGTTTAAGTGCCCGGCAACCACACACCACCTTTTGGTATGTAACAAAAAGTCCCCTTTAAGATATGAACTTGGAAACACTCAATGTCGGTCCTCTTATAGTAAGATATAGTAATAATTTTTACTATAATGTATTTACAGTACTCTACAAAATGTAAATATCATCATTATCAATATACCGGCTGTTGCAAGTGAAGTTTCTGGCGAAATGTTGCATGATAGTGTCTGTACAAGTCTGAAAAGCGCATACTTAGTTGGTCACGTAAGAGGATATATCGTGTGAAGGAGACCCTTATGGCTTAAGAAACAAATAACCATTAAGTGGTGCATTTAGTAACAAGATCACTTACTAATCAAACAATATATTTCAGATAATGTCTTATAATTCGCCTGTATACGGAACAAAAAAATTGCAAGCGAAAGTCAAGCGAGACAGAATAAGCTAGTAGCGTTGATAGAGCAAATTGTTTGTTGATGGAAAGCTCAAAAACTCCTTAGGTTTTATGAAGAACTATAATTATACACGATTGTTACTTCTCTCAATTTAGTTAACTTCTAATTTAACTCCTTAGTTCAGATTTTGTCTCCTGACATCCAGAACTGAACTCCGCAAAAGCAAAAAATGATATTATTTAATAAGCTAAAATTGGTTATGTAATAAGGTTAAAATGAAGTTCGCTTCCTTGTTTAACTTCAACTTTATTACAAAAATATTCAAAACGCTTACAAATAAGACTGACCCGCAGGTAGCAAAGCTATTCGAGGCACGTCATTCGTGGGTGTATATAACACATATAAAGGATTTTTGTTTTTGTTTTAAATTTTGACCGTAGAACAAACATTTTTGTAATTATAGTTAATAAAATAGTATCAAAATATGATATAGTGATTATCAGTGTGGATTGTAGATCAAATTATTTTTAAAATTTGGAGGTAATAGTAGACCCTTTCTAATCATCCAGATCTATTTTCTATTTTGGAAGTTATTGCCAGTACTTTAATATATAAACTTTCAGTTTCAAGAAGATGGAGGAGTATTTATTCAACTTTCTTTTAAACTAAGTTTTTGTTAATGTCTTTAGACAACTTGGTATCCTATTCTAATTATAAGCGCCGAGTCTGGAAAAAGCATTCTTTTGAGTATTAAGCCTACAGATATTCTTTTATATAGAAGTTATAGAACGTTTGAAATAAGAATCAACATCTGAAGTTCTGAAGAACATGTCGAGGGATATTTTCAGGTGCAGTTCCACTCTTTACATCATACATAAGGCTGCAAACTGATTCGTAATACGAAAAAGTTTAGTGGTAAATTAAAGATCAACTCAATTGCTTTATTAATTTTTCAATAGCAACAGAAGCAATATGGTTTTTCCTGGACATCATGCAGTTTTCATCAATTATAACTCCAAGATATGTTACGCAATCTTTTTGCTCAAGGCTAACATTTACATTTTTTTTCATTATCGAATATATGAATTTGTGGATGGTAAAGTTTGTGTATGTGTGTAACAGCGTTTATTATTGATTCAAGCAATTTTAGATTTTTATGGGCATACAGAATATTGGCATCATCTACAAAGTCAAGAGATAAAAGGATACACTTTTTTTTATTAAGAACAAACTTAATAAGAACAGTGAGGCTCAAATCGCCCGAAAAATAAGAACAAATTAAGAAC
>JAOCPT020515893.1:0-11931 GCA_026546935.2 Palythoa grandiflora
CATACGACAGGTAAGTTACATTATATTAGCTTGGGATATTCCCTGCCCTATTCATATTATCCACTCATCATGTGATTGGCTCAAATTTTTCATACATCAGGTGAATGGATGGATTGTTCTGGTGAGTGCTTCAAATTAATACATGGAACTAGCTTTTTCATTTAAAACTTAAACGAAGCCATGCATATCAAATAAATCAAACCCCTTTTAAACCAACAAATTATGCATGTCAATCTTTCTTTAAATAATTAATATTCTATTGTCTTTCATACTCTAAAGAAGAGGTGAGACGCCTCGAAACATGTCAGTTTCGATTAAAAATGACGAAACTAAAGAATGCTGTCACAGCAGTCAAGTTTAAAAATTGTCATGGTTGAATCCTACTTCTAGAACAAAAAGTATTATGACAGAGTCAACACTTTGTTCTTGGAATCAATAACAACTGAAGGATTGGGCCCGCTTGGGTTCGGGTATTCCCCCAAGTTCCTGTGCGTCTGACGTAACGTTTTCTTTTATATATCTCTAGGCGAGCACTGAGTCAAGGGTTTTCAATACAGGTTATGAGTTCTAGCGAGCTGGGAAGTGACAAAGCCACGATGTCAACTTTGTCAGAAGAAGATCTTTTCAAGGTAAGATTCGATTCGGTGATCTCAATGAAAGCAAATTTATGATCGTTCGTAGTGTGTGTTTCTCTCATAATCACTACATTCATGTGTTTGGCGAGTGTACTTCGAGAACAGACAACGAATGCTGTTTCCGTTCTTCTTTCGATTAAAGCTAACCCAACGGCAGAAAACCTGATAATGTTCATCAAATTATCATGTTCTGTTTGCTCTTAATATACCCTTGTTGTACATGTAATCATTGACTACTGAACAATAAAGAGTTGCGCTGAGGAAAAGTTTTTGAGCGAACAATATCGATTCTAATCTAGCAATCAACACAAGACATGAACTTTTAACTTTATAATACTCATTCGTCTCTTGCGAAAAACAAGTCGTCTGTTTGAACCGGGTTCAAGGTCAACATTAGTGACTATTCCCAAACGTTTGTGGTAATGTTACTATATCCATTGCCTACAGCAGGATAGAAAATGCAGCTGGATGGTAAAATGATAATTGAGTCAATTTACACAAAGTTCTTTTAAATTTATACAGTGCCTGTTTGAAAACTAAGGACAAAACTGAACAAATTAAAATTTGTTTTGCCTTTTAAAAAAACAACTGTTCACAGAGTGACTGACTGACTGACTGCCCGTGACTGTAAAGCAACTAACTATATTCACGAGCTAGCAGAAAATGCACAGATAGATGAGTTGTCACAAAAGAAATTTTATTGACTACTGTCACGCGGTGTATGCCACACACAGACTACCCTCGCATCAGACCATCAAATAGTGGGCTCGAGACAAATTCGCATCAGCCAATTAGGTAACGGTACTAAATAAGCAACGTTTGACTGCAAGATAAAGCTGTTTTGGAATAACACACTTGTTAAAACTATTTGCTACGGGGTCTGACTAAATAACCTGCATGAGAAACTATGAATCACCGCCAGACACGTAAACTCTGAACTCTTCATCGCCATCGAGTTCATTTAGAAACAAAAACGTTATTCGAAACATTTTGATACGTGGGAGGAGTGAGAAGTGAATCGTTTGGGGAAGCTATAGCCCTGTTCCCTGTATATGTTATTGTTACGCTTTATAAAGTTTTTCAGCTAATCTGACTAAAATTTTAACCTTCGAGCTCGATTATTTTGTTTCTCTGGTAGGATAGTTGTGACGTCATACAATTATCCAGGATAACTCCCCGCGCACTGGGCCAGATCCTGATTGACAGGTGTGGGCAAGAACATCAGTGGGACGAAAACAATACACAACAACACTCAACCAGGCGTTTCCTCCAAGCCGCCATCGACTACATCCCAAAAGCGATCATGGATCATGGGGCAGAACTAAAAAATGCGTCCTTTTCTTTTAAGGACTCCACGATAGACCTGGTTGTAATATCTGGCGACGGGCAGTGGAGTTTCGAGTTTCGCAAAACAGACAACAATCATTTTGAAGTAACATGTGAGGAAAAGCCTAGTAATTGGTGGGATTGTTGGGGGTTTCTGGAAATGTTGAATTCTGGGTAGAGCCGCCGGAGTTACAAACGTAACTGCAGTAAAGGTTAAGATTTAGTCTGAAATTGAACGATTACGAACGCTCAGTTGCATTATACTATTAAACGTTTTTTGTGAAAATAATAAAGATAACTTAAGGTAATTATTTGACACCTAATGAATAAATCTGCACTTGTTAGTGAATTGTTATGATATCCTCTTATTAAGAAAAAACTAAAATAAAGGCCGGAATGGTTTTTTGCATACCTGGTAAACAACTTTCGCTCGCACGAACTGGAGTCTGAGCTGACTGCAGTTTGGTTTTGTGCCAAATTTCCGCATCTTCCTACAAAATAGGGAAATTCCCCTAGTTATATTTAGAACTTTCTAGACTTAACTGGAAGAACATAAGTCTGCAGAAAGCATACCGATACAGGTCCAAACATTTTAGAGACACTTTGAAAACAATTATTTCCGCTTCAAAACAATAATAATTATCAATTGAAAGAAAAGCGAGGTTTTGGCAAAACTTAAACGTGGGATGATATTAATGATGCAAAATGAAAATTTTTATGTTAGTTAGGGGAATTCCCTACTCTTAACTTTCATCCGACGTAAACCTATAACATGTTTATAAACAAAACATTTTAGTGAGTCGCTGTGTCTCCTTTTCGATTCTGGTGTATGATTCCTCCATATTTGACAGACTATTAAACGAATTCTCCAATTATTTTCAGTCGCGGTCCTTCCGTTTCCAGAGAAATATAATGGAACTGTAATGATGTCGTTACGGTGACTGCATAATGTCGAACACATCGCAATCTGTGATTGTCTACATAGAAGATTTTCAACACGAGAAAATTAGATTTGTACCTTAAAGCGCCCAAGCAATATGCTTGTTATCATATGATTTTTTATTTATAAAAAGAGTTTTAAAATATTATTAAAAGTAAAGACCGGTTCGCAAGTCAAAGTTTTATGCTCCAGGGTCAATATCAGGCCTGCTCCAGTCCCATAAATTGTCCACAATTCAGATCAACTTATTGCGACTAATGGCGACTTAAGGAGATTTTAGGTAATTAAAGAAATTTGTTTGGGAAAGTTGACTGCAATTAGCTTAGGGCGATTTGAGTCAATTTAAGGCGACTTTTCGAATTGGTGCGACTTTAGGTGATTTAAGTGAAAATTGACCAAAAAAAGCGACTTAAGACGAATTCAGTCGGTTTAAGGCAACTTTATAACCCGTAGTAGACCTAATGATAATAACATTTTTATTGCTTTCAAAAGCTCTTTTTATTAATCTAGCTGTCGCTAGCTTGGTACAAAAGGCGAACTTTTCACGCGTGAATATGTAGAGATTTTATATTGCATGCTAGGAGCTTCAGTTGGTTTTTATTCACGAGTTTTCGTATCAAGCGAGTTTGCGAGCGAATGAGTGATACAATATGAGAACAGGGTGAATCAAAACAATATCAAGCTTTTAACATTTTATGTGTTTATTATGCAATTTAGGGTAGATGAAACAACCTACTGAC
Organism: Palythoa grandiflora; assembly: GCA_026546935.2. Classification (NCBI taxonomy): domain Eukaryota; kingdom Metazoa; phylum Cnidaria; class Anthozoa; order Zoantharia; family Sphenopidae; genus Palythoa; species Palythoa grandiflora. The sequence continues at coordinate 3,642 of JAOCPT020515893.1, forward strand.
ACTAAAACAGAGCACCGAAAATATCAACATAACTCGGTCAGCTGAACTACATCTTTTCACTCATTTGGTGTATTCTTCTGGTTGTTTTTCGCATTTACGATTTGGAAGTGTGTTAAACAAAAGTCTTCTTTTATTCATTTTAATGTAAGACTTTGAATATCGTCTTCCGAAAATCTAATAAGCTTCGAGTTTGAAGCCAAGTTTCATTGTTTGAAAAATGGCGGGAAGCCTACGTCGCAAACTAGAGACGCAACAATACAGTTGAAAGTTTTTTATCGGGCTTTTTCATTAAACCACTTTACCGTGAACTGATGTCATATCACTACATTGAAATGGATTTTTTCACTAATACGGTTTTTCTTTACGGCTTTATCACTTGGACCGGATATTTACTCTATGTATTAAATCAGTGTTTTGATTATGGAACTAACTGATATTTCCTCGGGGACTATTAGATATACAACAAAGAGCGCTACCGTTTACATATTATTGTACGACGAAACTGAAACTGAAACTCAACAGCGGCTTGAGCTGATAAGGGAAAACTCCCTTTAAGCCGATAGATAAATTTCACCTTCACTGAAATATTTATTTATAAAACAGAATTAAATAGGAACTTTTAATTCTTCCAATTAATTGCTTGCTATACGCTAATATAAATTAACTTCATTTTCTATCTTCTTTTAAGAAAAAATGTTAGTTTTCAAAGCAAAAAAAAAACTTAGATGCCAAGTTAATTCTGAATATGGCATTTTAGTTAGCTATAGATAGACGTAATATTGGTTTGCCGAACCCGAGTTTTCTAATTAATATATACAAAGTTTTTTCAGTAGAATGTGGTACTTTTACAATCTTAGTGTTACACTTATGAGCTTGGCGATCCTCAACGTTATAATGTTTTGTTATCAGTACATGGTGCATTTTTCTCAAGAGGTCGGGCATCAAAGTCTATGACCAGAAATCCACAAAGAGCAAGCTTAGGGTTGAGTCGTTGCAATCAAACGTTGTTTTATCATTTACCGTGGAATATGGGACTTGTGGTGCTGTTTCTTGTATGTCCTTATTGCTGTGCCTGTGGCATGTCTCCACATCTTTATCTGGTACGGTTGTTAACCCTTCCTAGATTGGACAGAGGGCAGACAATCTCATTAATCATCTCCCAGAAACTCCGAATAACACGATCTGGTATGAAATTATTTATTATCAAAACAGAAAAAAGCCTAAACAACACAGAAAATGATAATTGAGTGTCCCAGTTTTCCATTGATTTTTAGGAGTAAATGAATTGTTCTGTTGTATCATAAATGTACCAAACATTAAAAATGACTGTATATCTGGCAACATGGCATAAAAGAATAGAAAGTAGGTGAATGGATAGAGTCTACTAGCATAAGACATGGAAATCTTCTTTTATTTCAGTTCAAATTCCAAGAAAGAACATTTTTTGTCACAGTTTTAGTGATGTGAGGCGGAAACTAAGAAAACACAGTCACAAAAAAAAGAGCAAGGTAGTTGGTGTATTTTTTAAAATGTTGTAGTTTAAGAACATTAGGGAAGAATGATATAAATGCTTTTCTTGCATTAGGTATTATGCGTCCTGTACTAAAGGTAAGATAAAATGTTTTCTATAGCGCAGGAAATATACCAGCCTTTTGTGTTTGCGTCAGTTCCCTGCTCTTCATCAGATCCCTCAACATTCTCCCTGAAAGATCAAAACGTAATGGCATAATCACAGGTTTTTGTTTCTGTGATTGTAATACTGCAGTGGGAATGAAACAAGTTGCTGGACAACAAACGGTACACTGCTAGACTTACGAGTGAATTCTGACCTTGTTCAACTTGTGATGATCTCATATCGATTTGTAAAGTGGTTCAGCGGGGGAAACCCCCATCACAAAAGTATACACACTACTCGATACGAGGACTAGCATGTGATTGTCACTCACGTTCGAAAGAAAATACTCTTTTTAGATATGAAAATATCAAATACTAACAAAAGCAAGCAGTTTTAATTGAATTGCTGCTAAAAGACAACTTTCGCTAAAAGTTTTTTTTGTTATCGGTGACTTAATATTGATTAATGTACTTTTGTGTTTCAGTTTGCAAACAGGATTTTCCATGTTTAATCTGCATTCACACCACACTGGCTTAATTGCTTTTCTTTCAAAAAAAAATTAGTTCATTGTGTAACCCAGCAAGTTCTGGCTCAACCTCTAACCAAAAGCGAAAGTGAAAGAAAAAAGAAAAGAAAGCAAAATAGAACACGTCGGGTTTTAGGGGAGGGGCCAGATCCTCTATGAGTTTTTCTCTTCTCTCATCTTATGATTTTCTTTTTACAAAACTAAACATTTTAGTGTCAATTTGCAAGATGTTTTCCTGTAACAATTCAGTGTGCCATGGGTAGCCACTCCCTGGAATACCATAATAGGCAACAAATAAACGTAGACGTGTGGATAATTAGCACCCGCAAAGATCCACTGACCAGACAAATTCAGGAAGGAGTGTCCATTGTAATGGGGATAAGACACAAGCAAGACTTGAAAATGCCTCATCTCCAAATGAACAGCAAAGCGGAGTACCTACAATGTGCAGTTCCCCAAACAAGATTATACAGGGAAAGCAGAAGTTGCTAAGTATCATAGATATTCTTTTAATACGTTTCTGCTTTGTTTTGATTTTATACACTGTTAAAATCAGTAGATCAAGACACGATAACACTCTCCCCACGGGAGTCAAAAAATGTTTAGTCTCATTGTATTTAGAGAGTTCATATATTTCTGGTGACTGTATGTGACCCACAACTCGGAGCTGTACAAGAGGGTAGACTACCAAGGCTCTGTTGATACTGATTTTTGTGGCTTTCTTCAAGTGCTTGCTGCTCCAGACATGACTGTAGAGTCTGCCGAAAGCACTGTTTGCCTTAGCCAATCTGTTATCCACCTCTTCGTCAATTTTTGCGCCTGAGGAGATGGTGCACCCCAGGTAGTTGAACTGCTGGACTGCCTTCAGTTCTGTCTTGCCAATTGTAATGTGGGGTGGGCGGAAGGCTTCCTTGGGGGCGGCCTGGCGGAGAACCTCTGTCTTCTTCAGGCTCACTTCGAGACCGAAGAGCTGGGCTGCCTCTGCGAAGCAAGATGCTACATGCTGCAGGGCAGTCTCCGTGTGGGCTACAAGGGCGGCATCATCAGCAGAAAGTAGCTCCCGTACAGATACTCAAGTGTCTTGGTATGGGCATGTAGGCGCCGCAATTTGAATTGGCTGCCATTAGTGCAGTATTGTATGTAAATGTCATAGTTTACGATTAATTTATATCAAATCAACGAATAAGTTGGAACATAACCGACTAGCCAAAACGCAACCAACCGACCTCTCCGCTCAGCAAGCCCAGTCTCCACAATATAACAAAAAGGAGCAGCCAATATATGAGTGTATAGAGGGTTCTACCTACCTACACATTTGGACACAACATCCGATCCATTGGTAATTTTCAATTATTCCCTACAATTTGATTAGTAAAGGGAAATTTTATTTGTAAGGTTTGATGTATAAAGTATAAATCAAATGGTGGGAATTATAGACACCGAGGAGAATTCAAAAGAAACTTGGTACATTTCTAATCATCAAAATTTCTACAAACCAATAGTTTAAGATATCAAATAGTTAGATATAAACAGATATAAATAGTTAGTTATATATTTAAGATATCAATAGTTAGATATCAAAATACTGATTATTACGTAGTTAATGTGACTATCAATAGGCCATTTCCAATTACGCTCTACTGCTCACAAACAAAAACATCAGGTCGAGGCTAAGTGCTCAAAAATCCAGCAAATGTATGAAAAGCGAGCACTTAGCCTCGACTTGAAGGTTTTGTTTGTGAGCAATGGAGCGTAATTCGGAAATGGCCTATTTATTTATTTATCTGATGTGTTTCACCACAATATAATATTAAATCATAAAATCAAACTTGTACTAGAAGACGGAGACAGGATAATTAATATTGGTAACGTTATTTAACCCGTTTTGATAAAAGTTGAGCGGACTGGTTATGAAATTCAGTAACTGACTTCACAGAAGATTACAACGCTGCTTTTGTTCATGTTGGGTGCAGGGTCACTGTAATGAGTTTTGGTCCAGGTGTGATGTTTTGTTAGTCAACTGGGTGTTTGCTCATTTACATCTCAAAGCCATCTCCGATCTGTACACATGGTTCATTTAAAATGGGAGCTTCAAAAAATATTTATTAGCTTCCTTGGAATATTGTTTTTGTTCCATTAGTGCTAGAAAAGGGCATTTTTAGACCCTTTGATGAAGGGTGGCTCTGCTGCCATTTCAACAATAGAGCCAAACAACAGTGTCGTAGTAACGTTTTGTAGTGGGTAGTTGAAATATGGTAGTTGTTTCTGAAAAAGCTTTTTAAAAGCGCATTCTTCACACAGTAGACAGTTGTTACAGACACGTGCACTATTAGAGCCGCTTTACGACTATAGAGCGCAGCACAACAGCCATGAGCTCATTTGTTTTGAGAGTTTTGCTACAAAGCCAAAAGATATTTTTAAAAGGAGTCAATGTAATATACCAATTGAAACATACAATCTTGCTATTAACTGAGAATCCAGAAATCCCCAAAAATTTCAACAGAAACAAACTGTTTTTTATGTATAAGATTAAAATTATGTTTGTATAAAAAATTATACAGCACGCAAAATTGTGTCGGGTGTACATGTTCTTACATTCGTCCACTTTTATTGCACAAAGTTCCCTTTATTTGATACGAAATTTAGAACGTTTATCTACTACAAAGTTCAAATAGAGAAATATCCTGGTACATTGTCCGCTGCATGTAAACATGCGATTTGTACAGATCTCTACAGAGCACAGCTTTTGGCCAAATTCTCGCAAGTACTCTATATCACGTGGTAAAAAAGAAAGTCCTAAATGAAGTTAACCTAAACTAAGGCCTCATTTCATCATTTTTAGCTACCGATTCATTGGCTGTCTGATTTACCCCCTTTCCTCATTACGTTTAGATTAACGAAAGCCGTTGAAATACGCTGTTTCTTTAATATATAAAGCACCAAACAATGTAATATTGCATGTCAAGACACCTGTCGCAGTCTAAATTGCCTAAAACCTCCTATTATAGTTAGACTAATCTCAATTTAAAAGTGGCACAAGTGAATCGAGTAACCACCTGACATCGTAAAATGAGTGACCAACTAAAATCATAAAACGTTTAGGTCTGTGATGGTGCAGTGGTTAGCACGCTTGACTAGTCGCAAGTAGATGCGGGTTCGAACCCACTTACTCAGCAATTAACCAATTTTTTCCACGAGTTAGAGAGATAAAAAACAGATTTAACCAGTTTGATAAATGTTCCTTGTTTTAGCTTGTACTTCTAGATTATCGGTTTCATTTCCATCGGTGTTGCAGATGAAAAGACAGTTGTGCCATCGAATCCTATCTGGTCAGCGGTTGTGCCTCCTTTCCTCCAAGGACAAAGAGTATTGATAATTAACTTCCGGTAGGTGTCATTGGTGAATGCGTAAATCCAAGGGTTGATGCAGCTGTTACACATGGCCAGGACAACGAAGGCTAAGTTCAGTTCGGAATCGTACGAATGAACCTAAGATTGACAAAAACATGATGTTAGCTAATTTTTGAATTTCTTAAACCGTGTATAAGAAACATGTAATATGGACATAGTAGGTAATGCCGGATCAATTAAATTGACAAAAAAGTGTGTAAAAGGGAGAAAAAATATGGGAAAAAGAGGGACAAAATGGGACAAAATACGACTAAGTCTTAGCATAAGAAAGTTTCAAGACTAAGTGCTAAAAATCCCCAGAAAAATGGCGTCTTTCTGAAGTCCTTTGATTGCTGATGTGGAAACAAAACTTTAGTGCGAGCTAGACTGATGCAAGTGAAAATATTGTGAGTATATATCATTGTTAACAATAATAATGATAATAATAATAGACGCATTTAAAAATTTCAATGCGCTTACATAAAAGAAGAAGAAAAAAGCTAAAATACGACTAAAAATAAAAAAAATATAGTATATAGCAAACTAAATACTACTGTTCATGAATCAGATGACAACGAAAAATGTAAGTCTTCAGTGAAGTCTTAAATGTTGGGACGGACGAACCTGATTTAATATGTTCAGGTGTAGAGTACCAAAGTTTAGGTGCAGAGAAGGAGAATTGTGTTAGGATGGTGGAAGAGACGGGGTAGATTTGCTGGAGTTGTATTGTATTAAATATTTTTAAATCACTGTAACAAGGAACAGAAGTGTAATAACTATTCTGGTTTATTCATTAATAAAAATTTGTATTTGATATTTTACGCATCGGATCACCCCCAGCAACTTGTCTTCAAGAATCGCAGTAAGAAAATGGAGCAGCTGAATGCTGCTATTAATAGTAGGAAATTATAAAAATAAATTTGAAGTGATGAACAATACCTCGAACTTAGTCATGATGTACACGACCTGGTTGGGCATAAAGCAGACTCCAATACACAGCGCCACATATGCACTCATGCGTGACAACTTGATCTCCACCTCGATTTGTTTAGCGTCCTCAGTCGTTTGGTCAGCGGCGTACCTTTCAATAAACAATGCATTAGGAAACATGTCTATTAAAGTGCTACTGAAGTGAAATGCTATTTTAAACTACTTTCATGTTTTCGAGTCTTATTTGGCCCTCCGCACGATAGTGGTGATCACTTCCGTAACATTACAGATTTTAGGCACGGAGAGGGCACGGAGAAACAAATTTCGCAGTGCAGAAAAAATGATCAATTTCGATTGACAATAATTTGTATAAGAATCAATACTATTTTTAACCAAGGGCAGTAAGTTCTTTTGCTCATCTCAAAAATTTGAATTTGCTGCAATTTCATGGTTATTCAGTGAGCAGTTTAGGAGAAATACTTCCATGCGCGAGACCGAACAATTTTAACGTCACAAGGTAGGAAAACTTGTAGAACCGAGCATTAAAATCAATTTTTTAATGTTTTTTTACAATTCCCTTCAAAATACCACACTAATCCTTTTGCTCATCTAAAATATCTTTTAAATTTTGCTCAATGAAACCTGGAAATTTTATGATTCTTGCTTTACGATTCTTTTTCCGAGAATGAACAAAAATAACAAGTAAATGTTACGCTTAAAAATAGAGTTTGGGGGCAAACAACTTCGGATATCTCTTCTCTTTATCAACCAAAGACTTTCAAAGCTTGTCAGAAGATAAAAGCCAATAAAATCTTGAATTGTTGAAAATCTGAACTTTAAATATTGAATTTTAGCCGAGATATGAGAAATTAATTGAGCGCGAAATCACGTTTTCGCATTGATCACCAGGAGGGGAGGGCCATTTAACAAACTTACATCAAAATTACGTATAGTATCAAAAAGTATTTAAAAAAGGCCTCAAAGAATAGCTACGAACTCACTCGGTGACAAAATTCTGGAAATGTGCGCCCGTGAACGTAGCAGTGTCGTCGTTGCTTTGAAATTCAATTCAATATTAATTGTTGCTTTGAATTAATTAACATTTACATTTTGGTCAACAAGATGCCGAGTTTCTATGTTCTAATGCTCAATTTATCGCTTGTAAGGTTACAACATACCTGTGCTTTTTGATTACAGACCGAAGATGAACGAAAGTTGCAAAAGTGATCACCATGGGAACAAACACAGTCAATGTGCAGTACATGATAACAAACGCATGCGCAATCCGAACGTTTTGGATAAGCTGTTTAAAGACACATGTTGGGACACCACATTTTACTTCCATCCGGGCCTCAAATAATATCTGGAAAACCCAAGCGATGCACCAAACATACATTAGGAATATGTAAAGTGCCACTCTTCGTCTAGAAAACACAACTTTGTACCTAAATGAAAAAAACATTACTGAGGGAGTGGAATTATTAACGACTATGGACTAAGATTTTCGAACTTTTGACTAAAATTTATGGACTGTGGACTACTTTTTTGTGGATTATTGACAATGGAGTGTGGACTAGGACCTAGGGTAATGCACCAATGACCATGCACTGGGATTTTTAAACTGTGGACTATGGACAATGGACAATGGAATAAGGACTATGGACTGTCGACTATGGACAGTGGACTATAAACTATCGTCTATGGATTATGGACTGTGAACTATGGTCTACGGATTATAATTTTTAGTATCACGCAACTAGGGGACTAATGCAAATCCTGCGTTTTGATTGGCTACGCTACTAGGGGACTATTAGCAATAGTCCTCGAGTA
>JAOCPT020515964.1:0-11929 GCA_026546935.2 Palythoa grandiflora
GCAAGTTGTAAAGCTTGGACATTTTACACACAAACCTAAATGAGGATGAACGGAAATTATGAATGTATGAAACGTAAAGTTTTCCAAAGCGATGGATACAAACCACAAAATCTTACTTGGAAATTTATTTGGCAAAAGTAAACCTGAAGTACAAGATTTTTTATTCAGTTTTCAAAGCGAAGCTGGAAGCCAAGTGACAATGTCTTGTTTGAAAATGGTATACTCTCAGCGTCAATAAGCACAGAAACACACTGAATGAGATCAGTCTTGCGGCTGCTCTTTCTTGTTCTTAAACAAACCTTCCTCCCTTCAAGCAATTGCCGTCACTTTGTAGTCACAAGCTCACAGTCTGAGCTGCCAAATAATGGCGATTTCTGGAGACCAAAATGAGCAAAGCCTACCCTACAGGGACCAACCATTGAACTTCCAGCTCTAAGAAAGCGCGCACCAAAATTATGACAGAATGATGTGTTTAGTGAACTGAAGAATGTCAAACTTTCGCTGCCGTCTTGTGATGTAATAAGCCTCAACCACTCAGTTATTCAATCAAACCAGCTTTAACTAGAATTAGAGGCGAAAAAGTTATGAATTCATCTGTTTTTTTTAGTTCTTGAAAGTTTGGCGATGTGCACATACCGGTAAACTCTTGGCAGCCTCCATTTCCATTGAAGCAGGTAGAGTGTTGAGTAAAGTAAATTCTTGAGTAGTTTAGACGTTTTATACATGTAGTATTTTAGATTTTCAAGTTGCCAGAAGAAGGAAGAGGGGTCGTCCAAGAATGTCTTGGAGGGAGCTTGTCAATGGCGATTTGAGAGATTGGGGACTTTCACCCTGTGACACCCTGGGCAGGGTATTTTGGAAAAGAATGCTTGCAAGCTGAATGCAACATCTAACACACTCTTAGTATATGAAAGGCGATAAAGGAGCAGCTAACTAACTAACTAACACCGGTTTTCTCATCAACTGACATTGGAAGGAATTTTAAATTCATTTTCCCAATGAAGTTTGCTAATGAACACAGTTATTTCACACAAATCATCAATTTTTATCGCATTTAAGTCATTTCTAAACATGCGAATAAACCAATTTTTTTTTAAATGCTTCAGAAGCAGTTTCTAAAAATCAATGTGATTGGATCGTGATGATTTTTGGGAGAATTGAGATTTTTATCGACATAATAAACTACAAGATTCGAGGAATATTATGTTCTTCTTTTGTTAGTTATTTTTTTAAAAGAAATATAAAATGGTTTCCATGTTTACATAACCTGATGTAAACACTTGGGAGGTTTGGAGAACATTCGATTTCGCATAGTGGTTTCCTATGCTTATCTCACATTCTCCAAACCTCCCGCATGTTTACATCAGGTTATGTAAACACAGAAACCATTTTATATTTCTTAATTATACCTCAGTTATTTGAAGACTTAAAATTTAGTCTGATTATTTAAAGGATAAAATGTTGGAAATTATACAACACGACTATCAAAGCTATTAATTCTTTCCACCCACAATTCTGTTTACCTATAATGCTTTGTTGTTATCTGTTAATATACATCTAAACGCAAATGGATCAATATAATATCACCCCCCAAACAACATAAATTTCACAACTATCCATATGGAGCAGGCTGAGGTGTTGTGTAGTTCTGCCTGATTTTTGTTCAAAACATCTTTAAGAAATGGGCGGTAATGTCGTTAACACAGATGTTTGTATTACTTATATTGACAGACAGTTAACTAAGGACATGCTGAAACTAGTTTCCGAAAGTTTCTGTATCATTTATCAAATAAGTAAATAACAGAAAATTATTATATCATGACTTGAAATGTTTTAAAAAAATGAATTAGAGCTTGCTGATAAAAATTATGAAATACACCTGACCAACTTCTACTTAACATTCATGTACTTTCGCCTTAGGGTCAGTATAATTCAATTTTTTTAAATATTGGTACCTGCTTTTAGAAACTCTTTCTAAATTCTGGGTGCTGAACTCTATAAAAATATATTGATTTTTAATTTTACAACTAAATTTGAACTTTCTTACACAAAACTCAAGGTAATTATTATGAAGTATTAAAAATTCTTAAATTATTTGTAAGTTCCACTTCAAGGAACTTTTCCTATGCAGTAAAGTGATAGCAGTTGATATATATACACAGCTGCCAAATAATTGTTATCTGCTTTTAATCGAAATTGTATATTGTAACCTGGTGTCAAATATATATAATACTTCTTTAGGGTGACAAATTTTCAAAGCCAAGGATATACTTAAAGCTAAAACCAACAGGTGGCTGGAGCATTGATAAAATTGTACATAACAGCACACAAACAAGTTAATTTAAATACTTTAATTTTGAGTTTCAACAAGCAGCTTTTAGTAACATTCTTTGAATCGATGTGTTTGTGTCCATGACCATGAGATATGTGATAAATATACATACTGATACGAATTATAAATACTGGTGAAAACTACTGCCTTTTGTTTCCTAAACAGGTGACGTCTGTTCCTTTTAAACGTTATATTTATCGAGTTGTTATTGCCTCTTCATATCAAACTTGAAAGGTAAAAAGACCAACAGCCGTTGTTGGTCAAGATTACAAATATTCTTCACTATGACAAAACAGCTGCGACTAAATGAACGCTTGGTCACCACAAATATTGACCGAATCACAAAAGCCAGCTGAAAATGTTTTTATCTTCGATTGCAGTCTTTTGTCTGAGAATGTCGCCGATGGCTTCAACTGATTCTTCAATATAAAATTATTTCGAAATGACACGAAAATTGCAAAACACTTTCGATGGTTTCAAATTTCACGTTAAACGAAAAAAATTAAAACAAGATCACGCCTTGCGACACTTTTTTCGTGGTCTTAAAAATGGCCGTCACAAATCGACTACCGCCAATTTCTGTAGCCCTGAAAACTCACTCCCTAACTGCTTAAGCTAAATACTTCCGAACACGTATAGAACCAAGCTTTGAAAACAGTCGAATCATCTTACCAAATGATTCGGTGCTTTCTCAAATAAAAACAGACAAATCAGTCCGGCATCTTACGCTTAACTATGATACTTCCATACTATATTGTTAATTTTAAATAGATATCTAATTATATATCATATTTCTCAGAGTAATGCCTTCATTATACATGAAAGAAACCCTAGAATTTGAAAAGCGTTTAAGCATAAGAAAATTATTAAGTATAGGCGTACCTTTTGAGTGATAGCATTGCGAACTCTTGTCGCTTGATCTCGAAACTTTTCAAGCTGTCCTTCAAGAATTTTGTAACGGCTGTGCCAGTCTACTTGTTGTTCTTCCATAATTCTTTTAAAATGATTCTTTACAGTGTGTTTTCTGACGGAAAATTCCAAGCACGTTTCCTGATCCCTGCTCTGTCCATGTAAAATACAATTCACTTTGGATCACTGCTCTTCGACTGGAAAAATGCAGTAATAAACGCGGGAAAAGATGGTGCTCACATCCATGATCACACACTGTCTGTTGCCGTGTGGAATGTTTGTAATGCCAGTGACGAAAGACACAAGCGGAAGACGAACGTTTCTTTCTTCAGTTGATCAAAATATGAATTTAAAACCCGCTCTCAGGACCTTTAAAAACAGAAAATTGTGATATATCTCTTTTTCATCGCGTAGCAGTACGTTCGTTATAACAACTTCGATATGACGACAACGCGCTTGATAATGATATAAACGTTTTCAAATATGTTTAGCGACCACTTCAAACCGTCAATGCCACACTATTCGTCTGATATTCAACAAATGACCTAAACTCAGGATTTCGAGATGTAAACATGAATCAACAGGAAATACCAGCCTATTCTTTCAGTGTTCGTAGCTTTGTGATGTGTAGAGTGCCGTTTCCGGCTGCTTCCAGTATAAATGAACATGACAAGGCGTTGTCATTACCATTCCCTCACGGATGTAGCCGTGACATCGACTATTTCCAGCACTCTCTGGAACAATCCAACTTTTAAATATACCTTAATTATCCCCTCTTTCGCATACAAGAGATTTCAGCTTTTGAGTTTGACACCCTTTTAAGATAACCTCTTCAAATGACACGCTTTCGCCGTGCAAATCCATTAAAGAAAGTATATGCAAACGGTTTAACCTCAAACAAGACAGCGGAAGTTGGCCCGCCTCGTTGTTGCTAAAATTGCGTGGGAGAGCCAAAAGACGTTTAAAAGAATATAAAAGAATTGTGATTTTTGTTTTGAAACAGGTTAAACAGAAATAACAAAGGGATTAGAACAGAGCCCCAGATTAATTAAAACAAATTACGATCTGAAAATGCTGTTAATATATCCGTAACGGTATTTACCATAGCAATATAACAACAACTGAACCGAGTCACAACATCACAACGGGCCAACGCTTTGGTCTCAATTTTATTCCCCCCTAAAGAGAGTGATAACGAAATTTTGTGGAAGTTAACAAACCACAAAATGCCAGAGGTTTAAAAGGTTATTAATATAGTTTGAAAAAGAAAAAAAAGCTGACAGTACAAAGTAGAAGAAAGCAGGCTTGACGCCAAAGACAAAACCACTAAAATAATCTTCGTGGGATTTTTAACAGATTTATCAGTGCTTGATTTTTTTTACCTCAAAGGCTCAATCCGTTGTTAACTCTCTTTTTTTCTGGATTTTAATAATTTATGTAGTAGCAAAACACTGTAACAGGTTTTAAGTTTAATCTCAGTCTAACTAACTTTTCTTATAATCTCAGTGATCTAGTAATGAGTCAATTTTGCCGAGGCTCAGTGTTCTCAAATGGCGACTTCAGCACAATTTGTTCTTATGTCTGTGATCATTTTTTGTTGAAGAAAAAATGAAAGCTGAGGAACAAGCTGGTGCAAAACGAAACGTATCACACGACACAGGTATTGTATAACTGAATTCGGAGGCTAACTTCTCCTTCACTCGCTTCAGTTCTTTGTCGGGCCCCAGTTACATGTGTTCAAGTCTTTTTATGTTTTGTGCTGTATCGCTAATTACTGTACTAAGTTAAATCACAAGTTTCACTGAGCCAATTTTTATTCTGAAAAACGTTCCTATTTATTGAGTCTTAGCCTCAGCTTGTTCTTAAATTTTTGCAAATTTTAGCCTCGTTCTTCTTATAAAGTTGTTCAAATAGAAAGCGTACAAAGACATTTTAAAAAAAGTAATTAATTATAAAGTGATATTGGAAATTTTCTATTGGCAGTGTTTATAATGTCATATTCTCTTCAACAAAATTGGAGCTAGTTATAATAGTGTGGAAAAAGTGTATTGGAAAAGGTAAAAATGAGTGGGAAAAGTATAAATATCGAAATAAATAAATATCTTCCGACTCAAAGCCAAAGGGTCCTTGAATTGTTACAAAACAAGTTGATTTTGATCTGGGAGGAAGCTAAGAGTTTGTTATCGCCTTTTTAAACGTTCAGTTCCTCATAAGATGTAAATTTTAACAACATTTCGACCACAGCACAGTGTGTGATCTTATTACAAATTCTTGCAGCTTGAAATTAGCCGAGTGCAAAGCACGTGTTAATGCGTGGACACGAATCGGAAGTAGCTACGTACTTAACGTTCATCGACAGCCAATAAGCATCCAAGGTTTTGTTTCCACAACGGAAGAGTTTTAAACGGTGTTAATCACTAAGTCACGTTTACATTTTTGGCTATAAAAAGTTTGCCATATTTCACACGCTTGAGTTGAGGGGTGTCGTGCCTCACATAATTGTATGGTGTAAGACTAACAGAATTTGTGCCCAAACACAATGACATGCAGTTTTTCTGAATTTTAACCTTACTAATAGTGCTGTTTTGGCTTCTGTAAATAGAGTTAATTAAATTTAATTAGAATATATCGGTTTATGGGTAGTACGAGATAGTAAGAAACGAAATCACTGCAAACACCAAATGGTCTTTACAATAACAATGGGCAGGGATTAAAAGTTAAGCCAGGCTAAATTCCACTAGTTTAAATTCGGCGTTCGTACGTGTTTTGAAAACGCGTATATTAAAATCAGCGTAAGGTAAAATTTCACTCTGAACTAAGAATAGCAATTTCAATGTACATATTTTATTGTACTGACACCGCTCACCGTATAATTAAGCCGCTATATCCGGCAAAAAACAACAAACAAGAATAACTTAAAAAAATGATGTAAGGTTAATAATTTGTTCATAATGTAAACATGATGTAAGGTTAACAATTTGCTCATAATATGTTCTTATTTCTGTGAGCGATTTATAATGAAGAAAAAACAATATAAAACAGGATACTGGAAAAAAGTGAAACGCCTTGCGCCACACGTGTATTATACGGCTGAATTTAGAGGCGAAGTACCTTCATTGTTTGTTGAGTCAATTTTCTACCACAAAAACTTTTCTAGTTATCAAGCCTCAGCCTGAGCTTGTTCTTAAATTGTTCTTAAATTTTGGCAAATTTGAGCCTCGGTGAACATTCTTATGAAGTTGTTCTTACAAAAAAGCGAGTATTTTTGTTGCAATCACCATTTGATTTTAAAATTAAAGCACAACCTAATTTTCTCTCGCACTGGACCGCATGCGTTTCCTTCAGTACTTAAAGTTCATTTGCCATATATGTTTTTGATGATAGATATTTAATGTAGATTTAATGTCTATATTGTTAGAGTACGTATTATGCGTGATCAATTTCAATCGTTTCATTGCATAATGTTCAGTTATATTATTCTGTTGCTTTTATCGCTCTTTGCTCTGAATTAACGGTAAAAGAAGCGGCAACTTTTAAGGCACCTGTAACTCTAATTTAATCCTTCTTGATTGACCAAGAGTTAATGAAGAAGACGAAAAATCTGGTGTATGGAACCGCCAGATTGCAAATGCATTGAGCATAGAATTCAGTTCTGTCTCTTTGTTTTAATAATTTGAATGGAGTTTGACCAATGGCCCTTTTAAATTATTGAAAAGAAAATTGAAATATCATATTTCAGATATTTTTTGTGTGTTGCATGATTTTATCATGTATCTAGATCAAAACCCGATAAGAACTTATTGATTAAATTCTTAAAATTCTTATTTCTTTTAATGGTTATTTTCAGTGTAAGAGTATTGCCCCACTATGTATAAAATGCATCGTGTTTAGATTTTGAGCGTTTTATTTTTAGTCCCATCATTTGATACACGTTTGTGGATATGTTGAGAATCACTAAGACGGTGTTAATACCAGTACTGAAATTGCGATAACCTTTTATCTCAGGAAGTCTTAAGATAAAATATATAATTGATAACCGCTTGACCAAGTGCAGAAGTCAGAAGTGCTTATGCTAATATCGGCCCATGTAAGGTAATCCAAGAAAGCCTTGGATCCTGGATCCACACTGTGGATTCCGGATTCCAGTGCTTGGATTCCGGATTCCATAAGCTGGATTCTGGATTCCAAGGGCGGGATACCGGATTCCAAATTCCTGGATTCCGGATTCCATACGCTAAAATTTGCCGGATTCCAGATTCCAAGGGCTGGATTCCGGATTCCAAAGTCCTGCTGGATTCCTAATTTTGCCGGATTCCGGATTCCAAGGGCTGGATTCCGGATTCGAAAGTCCTGGATTCCGGATTTCACAGGCTAAAATTTGCCGGATTCCGGATTACAAGGGCTGGATTCCGGATTCCAAAGTCCTGGATTCCGGATTCCACAGACTAAAATTTTCCGGATTCCGGATTTCGGATTACCTTACATGGGCCGACTAATAGGTAGCACTCGACGTAAAACTCTCCTACTGTTTGCATTATGTCTGACAAGAATATTGAATTATTACAGTTATAATTATTGTTCTTAATAATTATTACTAATTATCATGAAAGCGTGAGATGTGCGGTGCGTTAACCCTTACAGCCCCAGGCAAATTATCAACCTCCAACTTCTCCTTACATAACTTAAACAAATCAATAGAACTGGTAATGAGAAGCAAGGAATTGATCAAGTGAAATACGCTGTGGAAGTTGAAATGCCACATTCTCCCAAACTGCTTCTATAGGAAGTATGGAACTCAGTTGGGAGAATTTAACAACACTCCATTTGTCGTGCTTGGGGCTTTAAAGGGTTAAGTTGAAATTTAGTGCAAGGCCAGATATTGACTCTGCACTTATTTTAGCCCAAGGCTAAGATTTTTAATTTGTTATTTGGTTTTCAGAGAAATGTTTCATGCTCGTGGCATGCACTTAATCAACGAAATCTAACAAGACCACCTCCCCCTTAGTCTTCTTCGCAGCCGTTGTTGTGTCGGGCTTCCTGTGCCCCTCCCCCACAAGTGGAGGAGGACACAGGAAGCCCGATACAACAGGAAGCCCGGCACAACTGCGAAGGAGACCACCTCCCCCTATTCTTACAAAATTCTTGAAAAGTGCAGTGCTTTGAAAAGAAGTGAAACATAAGACTAAATATTGACTCTGCCCTTATTTGCCTCGAGGGGTTGATTTTTAATGTGCTTTTTTTGAGAAATGTTTCATGTTCGTGTATAGCACGGGACTTGAAAGATGAGTTTTAACAAAAGTCAAAGGACAGAAGCGTAGGATTAAATACGGAGAGGTTTTTTTACAGCACACTCTATTTCTTTATAACTATGAATAACGATGAAATTGTTAAACAAGAAGTCACTTAAAAATTTATATATGTTATTTACTGGCTTAGGGTAGGGCCGAAAAACTACCGCGACTGGCCGGGGTCTTGAAGATGCTGCATGAGGTCGAAGCGAGCATTTTCAAGACCGATGTCACAGTTCTTGAACTATACGGACCGACGCTAAGCCAGTAAATAACTATTTTCCCCCACTCTTCGAAAATTCTCGTAAAATATTCGGAAATATTCGAAAGTGTTAGGAGATCTTCGGAATTTTTTCGAAAATCTTCGAAAATGGTCAGAAAACGTTTCTAAGACATTTTTAAAACTTTTCAAAATTTCGGAAAATCTTCGGAAATCTTCGGAAATTTTCGGAAAACTTCGGAAATGGCTTAAAACCGTTTAAACGTATTTTTGTGATGTTCGAAAATTTTCGGAAAATCTTTGAAAGTTACCGTGACCGTGGGCAGAGATAAGAAAATATGTACCGCCCTAAAAACCAATCAGATTGCAGGATTCGTAGAATTTATAATGGTTAGCCTCCGGTTTTCTTCATGCGGTAGGGACCTTAAGGAACGAGGTCAACAACACCAATGACGACGGCTCGCAAAATATATTTCTGATTTGCTTTTTAAGCGTAATTTCCATATGATCGCTCACGATCGCCGGATCGCTGGTATCACTGATGCGTAGGATCGCTCAAGATCGCCGACGATCGCTATCAATTTCTTACACGTGTTTTCATATAATCGCTGACGGTTGCTCACGATCGCTGGGATTAAACTATTCCTATCTCAGCAACCGTGATCGCTGACAATCGCTGACGATTGCCCGATCGCTGAAAAGTGTTTCCATATAATTGCTGACGATCGCTAGCAGCATTTTCAACGATTCGGCGATCGTGAGTGATCATATGGAAACTAGGCTTTACTGAGCAATCATATGGAAACTAGGCTTTACTGAGCGATGATATGGAAACTAGGCTTTACTGAGCGATGATATGGAAACTAGGCTTTACTGTTTTCTGCGGGTGATTAGGGTTTCGTTCTCTCTCAATCAGATTGCAGGATTCGTAGAATTTATAATCGTTAGCCTCCGGCTTTCTTCATGCGGTAGGGACCTTAAGCAACGAGGACAACAACATCAATGACTTGGCTCGCAAAAAATATATTTCTGATTTGCTTTTTAAGCCTAGTTTCCACTCACGATCGCCGGATCGCTGGTATCACCGATGCGTAGGATCGCTCAAGATTGCCGACGATCGCTATTAATTTCTTACACGTGTTTCCATATAATCGCTGACGATCGCTAGAAGCATTTTCAACGATCCGGCGATCGTGAGCGATGATATGGAAACTAGGCCTTACTGTTTTTTGCGGGTCTTAAGGGCTTCGTTTTCTTCGCCTCAAGCGTTGTGTCCAGAAAATGCGGGGCTAGGAGTAGGGGAAGGGTTTGGGCACCAATTCATTTATGACCTTTTATTAACAAATCACGGAATGCTAACTTGAGACAACAATTATAAAATCACAGCTCTAATGATTTTGATAACATATACGAACCGATATGAAGAATTGAGAGTGGAGATTGGTGAGCGGGGCTGGAAGGTGGAGGTCATTCCTTTTGAAGTTGGATGCCGCGGCTTCCCCGCAGCATTGATTGATCGCTTCCGGAGGGTAATTGGAGTTAGTGGAAGTCTATAGGTTGCAAAAGAGATGGATGAGAGAGCAGAAGAAGGTAGCACCTGGATTTAACGGGCCTGAGCGCAACAGGAAACGGTTGTTGCTTACCCACTATTATGAGGGATACTAAGCTTAATGGGTCGAAAATCCTGATGACTGGTAATGCTCAGCTGACGACCCAGGCCCTGGGTTTTAGTGCGCTTTTTTGCGTATTTTTTCTCTTTTTTTTCTCTGAGGGTGATGATAGTGGTGATATGATAATGATGGTGAAGAAGAAGAAGATGATGATGATAATTATGATAGCGATAGTGATGATAATGACGATGATGATAGCGATGATGGTGATGATAATGATGATAGTGGTGATGACAATGGTGGTTGATGGCTGGAGACTCCAGTTTTTGGACTCAATGTCCATCTCTCCAGTCGAGTAAGCAAAATCTTCAGCCTTACTGGAATTCCTCTGCTTGAATAAATTAATGTAGCCGCATTGTTTCACAAGCCATACAATTTTGACCAATGTGGACCCAGAACCCTTCTCTTCTGCTTTCTTGTTCGTTTCTGTTAACTCGAAATTATCCAAATTTGTTTTTGCACTTATAATTGCAGAACTTTACTGTACTTTAGCAGTCAGATTTAAAAACAATTCTTTCGCATGCAAACCTTCACCGATATGTTTTTCGCTTATGGTACCGACCTTTTACTTCGCTTGTGTTGTCAGACAAGCCCCACTGCAAGTCGGACGAAATTTTGTGTACGAATGGAAAGTGCATAAACCAAACGTGGGAGTGTGACGGCGATAATGACTGTGGGGATCACAGTGACGAGACAAAATGCCGTGAGTACACCGTTCTCAGGCCTGAACGCAGTCACAATTCCACCCAAGTCGTTAAACGTTTCATTACCAATCCAATTTATTAACATCTCAATTCTCCTTACATAATTCAAAAAAAGTAATATAACAGGTAATGAGAAATAAGACACTGATCAAGTGGAATATTCTGCTGGAGTTAAAAAGCATGCAATTTATCAACATCTCACTTCTCCTTACATAAAACAAAAAAAGTAATATAACTGGTAATGAGAAGTAAGGCATTGATCAACTGGGATATTCTTGCAGAACTTAAAAAGCAAATTCTCCCAAACTGTTAATATAAAAAGTGTAGGCCTCGGTTGGGAGAATTTACCAATTTGTCGTGTTTGGTCTCGCTTCCACCCAAGTCGTTAAACCTTTCATTCCCAAGCAATTTATCAACATCTAACTTCTCCTTACATAACTCAAACAAAATAATATAACTGGCAATGAGAAATTAGAAGTTGATGGAGTGGAATAATCTGCATAAATTAAAAAGCAAAATTCTCTCAAACTACTATATGGAAAGTAAAGGTTTCGGTTGGGAGAATTTACCAATACGTCATTTGTTATGTTTAAGGCTTAAAGAGTTTAAATCATCACTAAATGCCTGGTGTTAAACAACTCCTACATAAATTATGAATTAAGATCTTGTGTAAATATCCGTTCATTCAGTTAAAAGGTTTGAAATAAACAACACTAAAGGCTGGTTCACACTGTGACATAAGCATAAGCATAGACATAAGCATAAGAATTCTATGTGTGAACCGAATCAAAATAAGCATAAGCACA
>JAOCPT020515993.1:0-11929 GCA_026546935.2 Palythoa grandiflora
CAGCACCCGTTTGTCGTTCGAGCCTTCGTCCATCAAATCGTCCAAGATCAACAACCCTCCTCCTTTCTTTCCAAACCACGTAGATAGGTCGCCGAGGTCGGGAATCCCTTGATGAAACTGAACCCCTTGGCGCCGCAACGTGTCGAACAAGGGTTGCCACACGCTGTAACAATAATGCACATTGTCGGGTAAGTGTTGAAAATAACGATGCGGGTGTTGGAGGAGTTTGCTGACAAACACCGTTTTTCCCGACCCCGAAGGTCCCGCCACCAGAATACTTGAAGGGGTTCGAAAGAACATGACATAATGACACACGATTCTCCACGTTCATTTCTTTTATTTTTTCTCACCAATACACCAGTTCTTCTCCTTCTTTAATCGGAGCTACATACTTTAACATCTTGTATTTCATCCAACTCGCAATAATAGTATCGTTGTAGACATAATCGTAAGGATCGAACTGTTCTAAAAATTGTCTCATCGTCTTGCCTCGGCTACGGTCTACCAGAAAGCGTAAGGCGTAATGACCGCAGGTGGCACTGTTCAAGGCTTGTAAACTCTGCGTATTGGCTTCGACGACCGACCAATGTTTTCTCAACCACGTCTGGAGATGAGGGGTTCGGTGTGTTGCCAAGGGTAAGCCGTAACTGTCCATGACTTGACACACGCCATTGTCTTCGGTCCACAAGGCAATCCAATGACGTCCAGGCCGGGTGTGAGGATCCGTGTTGACGATGTATCCACGAGGTTTGGTATGCACGGGCGTCTTGGGTAAGGTATCGGCTGCAAACACCCCGGCAAACAGAGGACGTAGCGAATCTTCGCTCTTCGCCAAGTCGGCTAATTGTTGGGTGGTGACGGCATCAAATTCCATTTTTTCTTCTTCTTCAACTGTAAATGTCGTACAAGATGGCTCCGTTGGGATCGGCCGTCAAGACAGCTTCGAACTGGGCGTAGATCACCACACTAATGGGATGAGCGACAGCGGCCCCCAATTTAAGAATGAGGCGCACGTTTCCTTTCTGTTTGGGGTTCATGAAGGGTCCGTCGAGATTACCGCTGGCCGTGTTGTCGAAGGCGAACAGGGTACAATTGCGTCCGTCGCCCCACATGCCTGGCGTGATCATGCTGGCACCGACTCGAGCGAAAAATCCTCCGGCTTGCAAGAAACGATGGTATCCGGCCATGTCTTTTTCGTTGTTGTTGTAATTGAGTTGCAAGGTCCGGTACGGATACTCTTCGCCATGGATCAGTTGTTTGATGGATTCCACGCCAAAGTTCTGGAAGGCGAATGGATGATGCGCCACATCACCGTTGAGGGCCTCGGGTTCCAAGAGACCCACCACCACACGTTGAGGAATGCGACCTTGAAACAGATTGTCTTCGTTGAAGTCTCGCACGTTGGCAGGAAGGGTGAACACGCGGCATTCGCTGCGAATGGTGGCCATTCGGACGTTGTGACGTTGCGTGTGTCGGGCGGCGGTGATCTGTTTGTACAGGGGAGCATCTACCATGACGATACACATGTGGAATCTCATGTTGATGTCATCTCTGTGCAGTTCTTTGGGAGTCATGCCTACTCCATTGAGATAATACCTGGCCGGGTGAAAGGTGAATTCGTAGCGTTGTTCGATGCCTGGCGGAAGGAGACGGTGCATGTAAAACACTTCGTGCATGGGCTTGAAGAAGAACGTGTGCCATCTTCCATTCTCGAATTTGGTCTTTTCGGCTTTACTGGCTCGCACGAAGGCTTTCTGTTCCTTGGAGAGTCCTCTGTAATCGGCATGACCGTAAAGTGTGTCGTTGGCAAAGGCATTGTTAATGGCCGTTCGGAGGGCAGGAGCGTCGGCAGGATTGGCGAAGGTGTTGAAGGCGTTGTTCATGTTGGTGGCGGTGATCTCGGCCGGAGCGTCCAAGGGCACAAGTCCTGTAAGGGGATCGACCGGAAACCATCCTTCGGGAGCCAACAGGGAATTTCCTTCTTCGGGCGTGTAGTTCATGACCGTCGCAAAATACGCACGTATCGAATAGGTGTCGGTTTGAGGATTGAGTAGGACACCGTTCCACTTGATGGTGCATTGCTTGGTCATGGTGTGAGGTAGGTTGATGGTGGGATAAAGGTGGTCAGCGGCCGCCAGGTCCTCCCAGGCCGAGTCGGCGGCATTGCGTTTCTGGAGTCTCAATTCCATGCTGAAATACGACCGGTGCAGATCGATGAAGGTGTCGGTGGCCGGAATGAGAAATTCCATGGGCGACAGACTGTCGGACAGGGGTGAGTAATCTTGGAACCGTTTTTCTTTGATGCTCATGTCGGTGCGAGGGAGTTCGAACAATTGTACTTCACTGCCAATAGAGGGCTTGGAGCCCACGTACGGAACGATCTCCATGTTAACGCGTCCTGGGTCGTGACGATCTAGTACGTCGACGGCGTGGGCGTCTCCTTCTTATACGTTTTAGACCACGGCCTCGTTGACGGGGATTGATTCCCACCGGTTGTTGACCCCGCTGCAGGAGGTGTAGTAAGGACAGTCGACCTCCTTTCATACCACGCGGCGCCCGATGAAACCGGGGTCGTTCGTAAATGGGTTTGGGTCTCATCCAAAAATGTCTCGTGCCCGTTTGACGGCGCGTCCTGGTAAGCTCTTAACCCGTTTGACCGCCCTTCCCGGCAGAGACTTGCTGACTTTACGCTTGAGTTCCCGCTTGACTCCCTTTTTAAAGTCTTGTTCGATCTTGCTTTTCAACGCTTTCTTGTCGATGCTGTGAACGCCGTGATCTAATCCTTGTTGGATGAGTCGATTGACGTCGATGCCTCTCAAACTTTCGGTGGCTCCGGCCAACGCGAGATCGTCTCGTAATCCACGTCCGTGTTGTTGACTCCAACGGTAAAGACTGCCTCCACGCATGGTCGAGATGAAAATGAAGTAATGGTCCTACGTTTCTTTTTTATAGTTGGGATTCCGGTACGATTCGTTCATGGAAACATGTTTTCATCTCTTGGACGGTCCTTCAGCCGTCTCTGAGCAACATGACCACTACACATTGGTCGTACATATTGGTCGGCATGTTTGGCGTTTACATACCCACTGATTAACGGTGAGTATTTCTTTTTTCCTAGTTGGGGTTCTGGTACGACAAGTTCTTTAAAACCTGTTTTCATCTCGTGGGTGCCTATGGTCCCTTAGTAGCTCACAAATACGAAATATGGGGCATCAACCATCTGGACTTGGGTCGAGGCTTGAGAAAATGGCTCACCCATAAGCACAATCTCTTTGGACGTGTTGTATACCACATCCATCACACCTATTGGTAAGTGTGTTTCTTTTTTCTGTTCGTAGTTGGGATTCCAGTACGATGACTTTATCGGGGAGTGTCTTCATCTGGTGGAGGTTTGGGGACCTTTGTCGGCCTTTCGTCCCACGTGGCTCTGGACAATAAGGCACGATGTCTACTATTCCTGGCACGCCTGCTCTTAGGTGAGCCTCATATCTCGTTGTGAAAGACCAAGGTAATGCTGGTAGGTTTGTTGCTGTCAAAGGTCACGAGTTTCCCGTCTTGTTCGCTGAAATGCACTTCGATGGTTTCCAGGATGTTGCTGCGAATGGGTTTGAATTCCAGATGATTCGGTTCGATGTACATGGTGCCTTTCTCTTTACGATTGTAGGGGATTTCTCGCAACAGGTCGGTGATTTGACCTCCCACGATACTGCTGGCGGCCACGTCACTGTACACCATCAAGGTGCGAGCCGGGGAGCCGCGCAATGCATCGTAAGCCGCATTCAAATTGGTGAAGCGCCAGTTGAAGAGGGGTGAGAACTCCACGGTACGTTGGCGAGCGTCAAAGCGAATCCTATCAAACGTGATCACGTTGTGCGGTGGATTTTTTGTCGAGAAGTCCTTGTAGAACATCACCGAACCGCTGTTGATCGATCCTTCACCATTATCTTCCATTCGGAGATTAGGGCCGACGTCGTAGACTCCCTCGCGGACATAGACGATCCATCCCATCTTCAAAGCCAAATCGGTACGGACCTTGAACGTGCTTTGTCGGCGCACCATGAGCATCTGACGATGATCCAAGACCATCTCGGTCTGGTTGCCTTTCACGTCCATGTAGAAGTGGGGTGTGTATCGGTACAATTTTGGGGGCCTTCCACTTTTTTCCATCAGATGGCCTCTGGGGGCCAAAATCACCCCATCCTTCGCCCCGGTGAGCAGGTAGGTAAACTGGGTGTTCATGTGGTTCACCAACGAGGTCATGAACGTTTCACCGTCGGTCCCTTCCCATTGAGAGGCCGTCGCCGGCAAGACTTGTATATCTTTTCCCAAAACATATGTCTTGTTATTTGCCAATACCCCTGTACATTCGAACAAGGCATGCGTACTCAATAAGCCAGGCATTAGTTTTTCACCCTCGGTCAGATCCTTCAAATCGTCGTAGCCCAACCGGTCGATGACACTGTCGGTGGTATCGGGAATGGTGGCGCCACTCAAGGCCACTTTCCAATGGGGTCCTTGCAGATCCAGCCGTTGCGGTAAACGTATCTTGAATATACTGGACTTGTTGTCGGGGAATTCGTCGACGGACGCCGTGCTCGGCAAGGTCACGTAAAAGGAACCCGGTCTAGTGAATCGAAGGGTCATGCCAGATCGCGTCGATGAATCCAACTGTTGTATTTTTTAGGCCAACCTTTCCACTGCACGTACAAGTGATCGCCTCGTCGTTTCAAGACTTTCTCGATACGCCACACGGTGTCGTCGTCGACGTGGACTTTTTGAAGTTCCTGGCGGTAGAACGTGCCTACAATGGGCGTTCCGTCGAGTTCCTTCACTTTATAGGTGATGGGCCCGATCGAATCCTGGAGCACCCGACTCACTTCGAACACTTCTTCGGTCCATTGCGGTAAGTACCCTTTTTTAAAAGGGCGTCGGGCTTGACTGAGCCGTACTCGGTCTCCTACTCGAAAGGTGGGTGTCCTCGAAGCCTGTTGTCGGAGAGACTTTCCGTACAAGGTGTGCCACACTTGCTTTTCGTTTTGCCAGGTAACGTCTTGGGGTGCTCGCTTGATGCTGCGGTGGATGGAGGCATTGTAGTCGCGCACGAGATCCTGTAAGACGTCGATGTAGCGTAGCGTGTTGGCAGCCGTAAAATAGCGGTACATGCGTCCTTTCAACGTGCGATTGAACCGTTCGACCAAGGCGGCTTTGGCATCACCCGATGTCGAAAAGTGATGAATGCCTCGTTTTCGAAAGAGGGCTTGCACGGTAGCATTGTAAAATTCTTTACCTTTGTCGGTTTGCAGTCGGCGAGGTTGACGGGGCGACGCCCGTTTAAACAATTTCTCCCAAGCTTGTTTCATCTTCGGGCCCGATTTATCGTGCACGGGTTCTACCCAGGCATACTTGGACAGAGCATCCACCACCGTCAACAGATACTTGTTGCCGCGATTGTACTTGCTGACTTTTTGCATGTCCACCAAATCAGCTACCCATTGATGATCCATGCCCATCACAATGACTGGAGTGGTCGGAAACGTCCGGCGAACCGGTTTGTGCAACGTGTAAGTCACATCGCGTTCCAAGGCTTGACGGACCCGTTTCACGGGCAGGCGTTGGGCTCGGGCAAAACGTCGAACGCCCCCCAGACTACCTCGTTGGGTCGGCTGTCCATACCTTTGACGTATGGTGTCGAGGACGTTCTTCTTCTTTGTCGTCATGATGTCAGCTCCTGTACAAGAGCATAGCATGGACCCACCGTCATCTTATAGAGAAGATTCCCCAGACAACCCAGGGCGAAACGGGGCAACGTCGGCACAAGATCAGGCACGGCATCTCGTATCTCTCGATAATACTGGTACGCGCGCTCGTCCGGATGATGCTGACTCAACCACATCACGTAGGCGGCAAAGCGGCCCCAATCTCCAGGACGCTCCGCCATCACTTCTTCGATCAATCTCACACGTTCTTCTCGGGTATTCAAAGGAAGGTAAAAAGCCTTCGTCTCTTGAGGAGTCAAAGCCGTACGCGCCAGCACGCGATACAACCACCACACCAATCGCATGTCGACCGAAAAATGAGCAACCAAAATGTTGAGACGAACTTCTTATCTCTTTTCTTTCAGATTGTTCTCTGCGATGACGATGACGACAACTATAGGCCTCTCTATCATCTGCACATCGGTCATGTCCATCGCACCCTAGGACGTTTTGATCACATTTGTTTCGAATACCTTATTTGGGACAACAGCACAAACATTCTTTATCCGTTCTTCTGATTATTTTCAGATTCGTTCTTTTGTTCTGGATGATTTTGGCATTTGGCGAAGTTTCAACTTGATCTTCAAAGATGTATTGAGTGAAACCGAATTGCAGACGTGGGATTGTCATTCCGACTTCATTTATCCCAATCTATTATTCCATTTCCGCAGATAATATTGGATCTGGATTATGGTGTGAATTGGGATCGTCCCCAATGGTCGGCTTGGCATAAACATTACCTCGGACACAGTTGGGTTTATTTCCACGGCGTGGCAGGCCGTGACACGCACACTCACACCTGTTTTGCCAAGATCATCATTTCCCCCATCATCTGGACAAGACACGGTCCCTCTCCTCGTTAATGTTCCTTTTTTCTTTTTTTCGTCTCAGATGCAGACCAAGAGACATGTCATTCGTTGCCATCATTTGGTTAATCATTTGAAACGTGCATGGTGGTGTTATGGGTTGGCAACCTTTGCCGATTGTCAAGGACGTCCCTACAGTTTCCGACACTTTTATTGATTTTTCATTTTTTCGTAGATCTTCTTGAATGTCGACGACGATGACCCTTTGTGCCACGACCATCTCGTTCACATGTGTTGGTTACGTCACGCTCACGCCTCATGGACTAGATTATGTACATCCCAACTCCATCGTCTAACCTTGTGACGCTTCCTTTTTTCGTAGATCGCTCATGGCAACCCGATCCATTGCCACGTGACAGACATGGCTCGTCATGCTGTGGTCCCTAACCTCTTTGACATTCATCGTAGCCATTATGGTTACGGTGAGGAAATAACCCTCATCATGCATCGTCCCTCTTTCGATCGTCATTACGTCAATCTTCGTCGTTACATGGCTCAGCTAGGCCTAGAATGAACTCTGTTCCTTTTTTTCCTCCAGATCCTTCCGTACATCGTGGACTTGGACTTCACACCAATCTACCGTAAACACCTCATCATCCCACCTGACGGTCCCCATTACGGTCCTTTTTTCTTCATTTGTTCCGAAGGACATGTTTGGCCCATGGCAGACCAGGTTCGGCGCTTAACGCTATAACCTCTCTCTTCCCAGGTTCTAATGTACAGTTGGCAAGAATATTACACCTTCGATGACCGCTTCTTGTGGTGTCACGAACACATCAGCAACATGACACATGACCTTACATCCGTTTACATCTGCGAAGAGCACGAGGCCCTTGCGTGGTAGATTCCACTCCATTGGTTCCTTGCAAACGAGGTCTTGTTTCACCTATATAACTGGATTCGTGCGTCACTCTTTTCATTCTTCATTCTCAAGATGGCCGGTAGCACCAAAACTTCGGTCTCGTGGGACAATGCTTTGGCCCGAGAACAAGCGCGCCAAAAGAGAAAGCGAAAAGGAGGCCAACAGACCGAGCTAGCCGATCGTCACGACCAAGAAGTCCTTCACGAACACCCCAAACGAATCTTAGGGGAAGATCCCAATCCAACGCCCTTGTTTCCCGAATACGAAGTCATGGTGAAACAATTACTCGAAGGTGAAGCAGCCCCTCCCGTCGACTCCAAGTACTGTCCTTTTCATCAAGTGATCCTCGACTACCACGTCACCGACACCACTCATTGGATTTACTACCGCTGCCCCATTCGAGCCTGTCCCATGTTTTGCGGGGCCGATCGCATTGATGATTGGCTGACGGGTCTCCGCGCCCAACTGAACGCCTGCTATAAAGAACAACCGAGCACCGACCTCACCATCAGTTTGCCCTTCGTGTGTTTTTGTCAACACGAACGTTTTTGCGGCTTGAAACTCAACCAGAGTCGCAGTGCCAAGAATCCCAACCGGTTCTTTCTGGCTTGTCGCCATCGTCGCCCTCAACAAACTCTTACTGGCTGCGCGTTCTTCCAATGGCTGGATCAACCTCTCCTGTCCGACAATGCTCGAGCTTGGACCTGAAAGACAAAGCCGATCACACTTGTCTGATGCTGGACCTGGACGGTTTCTTCGTTCAAGATGGGTTTCTCGTGCGCGAAATGGGATGGTGGCCCCTACACGACTCGCGTCCTGGGGGTTCTTATCATTATTTGCCTAAGATACCTTACATGCGCTTATCTCCAAAAGACAAACGGACCGTGCATCACGTTCAACAACACGTACACGGCTTGTCCTATTATCCCCGATGTTCTGCCCGTCCTCATTATTGTCTTGACCGCGACGTGCAAACCCTCTACGACACCTACAAGACCCCAGACCACGTTTATGTGGCTTACAAAGGAGGCACGCTCGAAAAAGATTTATTAGGACATTTGAACATTCCTTGCTGGAACATAGAAGAGGCGGGGTGCCCTAAGTTCGACCACTTGGCTCGTTTAGGAACTGTGTCTTCTTGCGGACAACATAAAGACTTTACGAAACATCATTGCCCTAGAGTCGAGTGTTATCATTTTGTTCAATGGGTACGCTGTCATGTCTTGGCTTTATCATACGATACCAATTATGTCAACTGGTCCCGTGTTACTTCTTTGATGTAAATAAAAATTGTTTTTACAGAAAAGGTTGTTGTGTTTTTTTTCATCTTAGGTAGCCGTTTTCGTAGGACCTCCTTTAAGTCCGTGGCAACCGCTGTGTCCTCATGTCATGGTATCAGGTGTAGCAACAAACACCCCTCACCGGCATTACCGTAACATCTTTCGTCCTCTTTTAACACCGAGCCAAGTTCTTTGCGTTTTTTGTCCTTCTCAATGAGATTTTTTTTCTTTTTTTTCTCTAGATCTTGAACTTTACCGTACAGAAATGCCTCCATTTACGAGACACTTACATCCATCTC
This sequence comes from Palythoa grandiflora, assembly GCA_026546935.2. Taxonomy (NCBI): domain Eukaryota; kingdom Metazoa; phylum Cnidaria; class Anthozoa; order Zoantharia; family Sphenopidae; genus Palythoa; species Palythoa grandiflora. The sequence continues at coordinate 9,064 of JAOCPT020515993.1, forward strand.
GACCGCTCCGACCGCGCCCATTACTCCCAATATTGCCTGTGTGGCCCATGCAAATGGCACCACCACAATTCTCATCCTTTTCTCCTGGCCTCCTCCATACCTCATCAGCTCGACTACACTTTCAATTTCAACCAGGGACGCGTCCAGGTGAAATACAGTTACGATTACCCCAACGGCAGACACACGGCCCAATGGCTCCTACGACCCAACCCTCTTCCCAGACACCGTTTCGAGCTCTTCTTTCCTCTCTTCGTTCCTCGCAACCTTTGGGCACACCTACTAGAATATACCCATTGGCCTCCCGTCTAATGTGTGTCATCTTCTTCTCTTACAGATCACCTTTGTCAATCACCTTTGGACCTGGCTCGAATATCCCTCCGTGTGGTGCAAAACCCTTGCCGACGACCAAGCCTATCACACCCACTACACTCACGTCCTCCCTCGCTCTCTATTTTTAAATCAGCATGGCGATGGCCATGTGAAAAGGATGCGTCCTCGTCTGATCCATCATGTCAACATCATGGCACCTTCCAACCCTAATCCTAACCCCAATCTCGTTCATCGCCACTTTAATTTGGATCTTCTGAGACTTCCCTTGGCACCACCACCACTACCATCAGGTCCTTCTTTTTGGCACACGTTCCTTTTCACCCTCGTTCTCATTCTAGGCGCTGTAGGACTAGGCACTGGTGTCTATTTTCTTTCTCGATTGAGTCATTCATAACTTTTTTTTCTCTCTCTTTGTTTTCAGATCGTTTTTCGTTGTTTGCCCTACATGATCTGCAGCGGTTACCTCCAGTGCTTCACCCACAACAGCCCCTCGCTCACATGTCTCTTCCACACTCATTACATCCACCTCATGCCCGTCCATCTCAGTTTCTCCTTAGGAGGTCAACGTCCCAAACGTATTCGTGCCCGTAAACGTTATCTTTAATTTTTTCCAGTATTACCCTGAACCCACTTTTTGGTGCCTAGGACTGGAATGGAGCTGTTGGAATCATTACTTTCGTACCTATCGCGGTTATTATCCTTCTTTCTTTCCTCTTCCTCCTTGGGATGGTAACGAGTCTCCTTGTCAAAAAATTGTAGATCCTTCTCGATGACGATGATCCCTGGCAAGACTGTGTCCGGCACTTGCATGGAGTCGTCGCCGATTTCAGTTTGGCATACATGATCCATTTCCAGACCAGCATGGACCAAGTCCGCCACGATCCCCGTTACTGCCTTTGTCAAGGACTACACTACGCCACCAGGCACGACAGAACACTCTACGACACAACTTTCAGAATTGAACTTTATTTTAGCAATGTGCGTTATAGATATATTTTACAAAAAGAAATGCGAACACAACAAGTGGACGTATACATAGACGATGGATTTTTTTAATAAAAATTGTTTTTCAAAAAAATCTTGTGTGGTGTGTCTTTTATTTACATAACTTGTCCTCAGCTTCTGCTAGATCTTTCAACTTGGGTTTCTCGGGGTAATCTTTCTCGTACTTTTGAATCTTCTCCCACAAGTCGCACACCCGGTCCATCATCAACTCAATGTCTTTACAATCACAGCAATAGCGACCCCACTCCCGTAATTCGTCGTACACGACCAAACGTTCTTCTGTGTTCTCGTGTTTTAACCAGGCCATCCAAAAATCGTCAATGTCGGGCAATTTCTTGTTCCACTGTCTCATCACGTCCAGCATCGAGCTCTTCGTACTGGTCATGTTTCTTCTTCTCCCCCTCGTCAAAATGTTTAACAAACCCGACAAGGCCTTCCAGTTCTTTTCCCAACACGTACAGCCGATGAAAACGTTCTTCACGCTTCTTGACTACTTGGACAAAACTGGCCAGTGCTTCGAAAATGCCGTTCCTTTTATGCACATACTCCTCATCCTCGTCATCAGTCGGCACCCGCACGTGATCGTCACACGTGATGGAGTTCAGCAGGCAACCTAACTCATGTTCATCTGCCTCCTCCTCCACCACCTTCAGTAAATGGTCCAAATGATACGCCAGATGTTTAGGACTCACTTCCACGTAACACATCTTGCTTTTGGCAATGTCTCCAAGATTCCGTTCCTTTTATCCACCGCGGCTCAAAACTCAACGAATGCGTTTCCGCCAATCATATCGTATCAATATCAGGCGCAACCAATCCTATCGTTATCACGGACCGCGGTGGATTACAATTGCAACATCAGGTCTTCTGCTTTCTGTTGTTTCTCCACAATCTTGCGTTCGCATCTTACGATCTCTTTTTGCAACTGCTTCACTTGCTTCAGCACGTTCTCCTTTTCTTTCTCCACACACTGTTCTTTAGCCAAAGCATCCATCTTCTCGTACAATCCATACGTAGCCGACAATTCTTCAAATTGCCCTTTTTTCTTCTCCAACACCTTTTCGAAACGTTTCAATCCACGCTTGGCTTTCAAAATATCCGCATACACTTGCAACTTCACTTGAACTTGCTCCTGCTCCATCTCTAGTCCTCAAATGACACTTGGCCACACATCCCTTTCCTTTTATCAATCGTCAAACAGGATGTGAAAATCCGCCTCCGCCTCTTCCAAGTTCGCGTATTTACAATTAGGATCCTTCTCTTCACTCAACCACACCAAGCGCCACAACCAACATATCTCGAACACCACAGGATAGAATTTCCTTTCCGTCGTGTGCACGTAGCTCATCACTTCGTCAAAGATCTCTTTTCCGTGATCATCCGCAAACATACGCTTCACAAACTCTTCCTCATCCAAATCACTAGGATGGACATTCCAATCTCGCAGCACCTCCAATAATTCCACTACCATCTTGAGACACAAAATGATTGTTTTTAGCCGCGAACCTCCTCTTTTATACTTTTTTGTTTT
>JAOCPT020516065.1:0-11924 GCA_026546935.2 Palythoa grandiflora
GTGCAAAATATGAGCCAAATCCGTGATCTGTCATGTAGCACCTCCTGCATGGTTTTCTCATGGACAGCCTCTTAAATCCTCATATAGATCTTCTGATACTGTGTATATTACTAACTTCTAAAGAACAAAAAAATAAACAAACAAACAAACAAAAAATGTTTTCATTTAGAACTTTGCACACGACAAAAAATCACGATGTTAGAAATTCAGAAACAAGCTACAAGCTAGTTACAATTGTAGGGTTGCAATAGACGTCACGGCATGATGGTTGAACTTCAACAAAGCATTTCCTATTAGTGTATACTGTTTGTCAACCAACATAACCGCCGCTCTCAAGGGAATGATTGAAACCCTGTAATAACCCGAAGGCTAATCTTGGTAACTGGCTGTATATTTTATTCACTAATATCTTGAAAAGCTATTCAATACGTGGAAGGGGCTTAGTGTTTTGAGTCGAGTTGATTATTTCATTCTTTCCATAGCGCCAAGCATATAGCACTAGGCAAACAATATGTTTTCTTTGCTTTTTATTCAAGACTCATAAATCGCCAAATCAAAAGTATCCGGAAATTCTTTACTTACTGAACACTGTGACATAAGAAGTATAAATCTTCAGCTTAGGAATAACTATGGAAGAAATATTCGTGTTGACACAAGCTCCTTTTTCTCAGAAGAAAAAACTTCGGAGTCCCTAATGGGAATCGAACCCAAGACCCTCTGATTACCGGTCAGATGCTCTACCCACTGAGCTACAGGAACTCGCGTAGAGAACGAGCCACTTATCTTGGTTCTTATACCTATACATTGATAAATCAGTAGTTGAATTATAAATTTTTAGCTTGGGATAACTATAGAAGAAATATTTGTGTTACCACAAGCCTCTTTTTCTCAAAAAAAAAACAAAACAAAAAAAAGTCTAAAGAGTTTTAGTTCATTCTGTCCATAGCACAAAGCACATAGGAACAGTCAAAAGAACAATACGTTTTTCTTTGTTTTGTTTTTTTATTCAAGACCCTAACAAATCTCCAATGAAAAGTACTCGTAATTCTTTACTTACTGATCACTGTAACATAAGAAGACTTCTCATCGGTTCCAAAATAGTTTTTCGCAGAACAAACATAACGGCCTTCATCTGATTTGCGTGCGCTGATGATTTCATAGGTGGAGCCAGTGTTAGTAATCGCATTGCCAAATTTAGACAAGCTTACTTCCGGAGGGGGATAACCTTCTACCACACAAACAAGGGTGACGTTAAAACTGGATAGTATTGTCACGTTATTTCCAACTCTAACTCGCACGTTTCCAGTTTTGATTTCGTCGTCTTTCTCAAGCGGCAATGGATTGATCTTGGCTGGGACGGGGTCTATGAAAATAATAAAGAATAAAACACACGTCTTTGTAGATTTGATTTACTCTCTTTGTAATTATTCGTTCTCCTAATCTGATATTGGTTCACTAACAAGCTTTTCTTTTATGTAGTCATCAACAATTCATTTATCAGTTTTGTACATTATGTTCAAGTATCGCTGATTTGTGTAGATAAAGTTACTGATGTATACAGTGTTGCAAATCCTGGCTTAAATGAAGATGCATCAGGATTCATATATAAAAAAGTTAAAAACATTCATTGATAAAAGTTTTAAAATTTTATCAGTTAACGTTTTTAACTTTTTTAAATCCTGGCCTATTCCATGCTCCTATTCATATTGGTTCACTGACAAGCTTCTCTTTAACGTAGTCATAAATTCACTTAATTGTTTTGTACATTAAGTTCAAGTACCGCTGGTATGTATAGGTATAGTTACAGCTGTCTACAGAGTTGCAAATCCTGGCTTATTTAATGCTCCTAATCATATTGGTTTACTGACAAGCTTTTCTTTTTCGTAGTACATTAGTCATTCACTTGTTAATTTGTTGTTTCATTTTCAGTCATGACAAATATTTCTGTTCTAGCTGTCAGTAATAAAACAATGTTATAGTTGTTGTTATAGTAGTTCGTTGTTAACGATTGATTTTCGAAATAACTAGTTACAATTTAAGATATTTCATAAAGAATGAGAATTAAAATGGAGGGTGCAAATTTACGACCCTTGGTAATTAGACAAAGAATCCTGCGCCCTGTACTCAGATTTTCCTGATTAACTTTTAACAGAAGATTCCTAACTACGCTGCTCTCGTGTTCTCTGCCTGCTGGGTATCTCAGCCAGCCTTTTACCAGTTGGGGATTTTTTTTAAACTATTCTATAATTGTTTTATAAATAACAAAATGTTAATAAAGTGAGATTATAATCATCAAGTGACTTTTAAAGGTGATTTGATCACAAGAATTGTATTGCAAAGGTAGCCTAGTCTTGAGAAAGTTTTAAAGAGGGCTATCGAAATAAAAATATTCTTTATCAGGATAGTCATCGTAACTGTTACTATCTGTAACAATACTAATGCGAATGGTTTCACATGATGTGTGATTCAATGGAAAACCTGCCTTTTTATGAAATAAAATGATGATTAAAATGTTGATGATGACTAATGATGACCGTGATAATGATGCCGAAAACCATGTCGATGACGACGATGAATCGGATACGATCATTGTCGTCGGCCTCCGTCCGTCTCGTAAGACGATGGGATACCCAAGTTTCAGACATACTTCTTGGTGTGGCTATACAGGCCTATGCAGAAAGACAGTCTCTTTGGCATATAGCACAGATGTAGACTAATGGTTCTTGTGTGAAGACTTTCGTGCTGCTCTTTTCCACTTAAGATCGGCAATGCGTGACAACTCTGGCTTCTGCGGGCAGCTTTGAGATGCTCTGAGATTTGAGATGCTCTAACGAAGGACTCACGCTCAAAACGTAAGCTTTTACAAATTCCTACGGCGATGATAATTCGTTTATCAACATTACTTCAAGCTTTCCATAAAGTTCTTGATTCAGCGAGGGTTCCCCAAGACTGTGCGCTTATCCCGGCAGATTTCAGGTCGCTCTCGAAGGTGTCTTTGAAGCCTAGCCTTGGACAACCACGAGGTCTAGAGCCTGCTGACAGCTCGCACTACAGTATGTCCTTTGGTATTCTATCGACCTTCATTTGGCGAACATGGCCAAGCCAGGGAAGAAGGCGTTGGCAAAGGAGAGTGAGGATAGATGGAAGTTCTGAGCGCTCAAGCACAACGGAGTTAGGAATACGATAACGATGATAATAATAATGGTGATGATGATAAGAACCATAACCATGGCGATGATAATATTGTTGATATGATAACGACGATGATGACAACAATAATAACCATGATGATGATAACAGCAATAACCATGATGATATATGAATGATGGAATATTTCAGCGGGTGGCTTATTGGTGTGGTGGAAAAACTCATGTTTATAAAAGCTCATCTACCTTTAGTATCTCCTTATTATATAATTCAGTTTTAACGTTTTTTTCCTGATCTTACCTACAAATGTAACATTAGACGTGACCGAATTATCGCCTGCTGGGTTAGTTGCTGTACAAGTATACAGGCCCGTGTTGTTCCTACGTCCTTTCACGATCGATAGCGTTGTTGATTGAATTATCACCCGACCTCCTTTGGGGATTTCTTTTTTGTCCTTAGTCCACTTCAATCTTGGGATGGGAAGTCCAGTGACAACACACGTAATGTTAACTGTTGTGTTAGAGAGTGCTGTTACCGTGTCACCAGCGACAACGGAAACTTCCTTTTGGGATGGATCAACTTGTTGTACAACGTTTCTAGTACTGTTGATCGACGGTGCAATGGGTTCTGTAAAAAGCAAAATACAAAACTTCATTTATTAAAAACACAAATACAGACTGTAAAATGTTGTTAACTTTAAGTTTCACACACGTCGTAACAAACGACAGTCAGCTACTTTTGGTATTAACTTTATTTAAAATGGTTCTTTCCCCTTGTAACTAGATAAGTAATCAAAATAATTAACTAAACAAATTAACGTCAAATTAGTAGCTCCCGCTCTGAAGGAGTTATAAAAATCTTAATAAGCAATGCCTTTTCTCTGGGTAGTACCTTCAGCGTAAAAACATCAGGCATGCAATGCGTGAAACATTTTAAATTGATTCGATAAAACAAAGGCTAATCTTGACTTAGATTCTTAGCCATGCTAGGTAGGGTACCTATAGAACCAGCAGATACACGTTTTTTTTATAAGAACCAGTAAATTTTGCCGAGGCTCATCGCTCTTAATTTTTTGGCGATTTCAGCCTCACGTTCTTAATTTGTTCTCATTTCTGTGAGCGGTTTTCATTGAAGAAATAACAAAATAAAACAAGGTATTGGAAAATGAAACGCCTTGCGCCACACATGTATTGTATGGATGAATTTAGAGGCGAACTACCTTCATTGTTTGTAGAGCAGTCTTTACAGTGAATCTTTTCATGTTTTTTATGCTGTATCGCTAAGTTTTAGTCACAATAACTTTCCTAGTTATCAAGCCTCAGTCTGAGCTTGTTCTTAAATTTTGGCAAATTTGAGCCTTGTTGTTCTTCTAAAGTTGTTCTTATAAAAATGCGTGTAGCAAAAAAGAAATTTGAAAGTGCGCCCTTGCATCGAATCAATACTCGGATAATGCACTTTGACCTTGCCAGTTCACTTCTCTTCAACCTTAAGTATTTCCTTCTGAATACACAACCCTAACGTTATTTCAGTTTGCCAGTACCCTACTTTTCTAAGACATCTAATTTTTTTTATTTCTTTTCCTTTGCATTTTTATCATTGTAATCTTTATGGAAAGGGTACCAAAGAAAGATTGTTCTTGTTGTTGTCGATACATTTAAAGATAATGTCTCGCCTTCAGGGTAGGCAGACCTAATTATGTCTAACGTATGATTATAGTTTTTATTTAAAAATATTAATTGCGTCGACGAGTAGTCAACCCAAGATTGAGAATAAATGTTCATTGCCCTGTGGTGTTCAGCTGGTCTCCTTCGCAACCGTTGTTGTGTCAGGCCTCCTGTGTCCCGCCTCCACTAACGGCTGCTTACCCGAGCACAACATTCCTTTCCCTTGGTTTAACCAATCACAGCCTTAGTACAAAAATGTATAGTTTTCGCACTACATGAGGCAACGCCTGCAAAGGAGACTATGGGAAACTTTGTGTGTGAAAAATTCAACAGAATCTCTTAACTATTACAGGCAAGCATTTACTCAAGCAATTGAGCTGTATTAAAATAATCTTGCTTTTATAAGAGGCTTATAATTAACAGAATAGCTAGGATCAAGAATTTTATATAGTAGTTGTCTTTGTACGGCGTTGGGCTTTTGCATTGTTATTTTTTCGAAGTCAACAATTAAGGAAGTATCGACGATTTAAAATATGGCTCATAAGTTATATCAAAATACAGTTTCTAATTGCGAGACATTATCGATCAGGGTCTTCCCAACCGTACTGTCAGTTATCATTTTAAAACCTCAGATGATTTGACCGCTACATCACATCTGCAATATGTACCAATCTGAAATCTTATTTAATCTTTTAGGTCTTGCGAGCTTCTCGGTTACTATCAAAACTGATTTTTAATCTTTTATTTAAATGAGCAACGCTTTTCTTTTAGTATTTCGAGTTTGAACAAACGTGCAGACTCAGAGCACGATTGCACCAAGCAAACCACTGTCTCAATAGATTTTTGAAAAATTCGATTGACAAAACTAAATTGCTAAGTTTTGAAAGATTGTAAACTGTTTTCCAAAAGACTTTTAACCCCAGTCTGCCAACGGAATTTCTTTGAAACAAATCATTTATAAAAGTCTAGTGAAGCTATAAAAACCTTTTTTAGGCGCTTAATCTTCATATTGTACCCGACAAACATGGCATTTTTATGACAATGAAATTGCTATTTGACATTTCGCAACAATGCCGCCTTTAACAGTGATTGGCTTATTAATGATGATTGAAAATTAGTGGGAAAGGAGTACTGCGCTCGGGTAAGCAAACGTTAAGGCCGGTACACACGAGGGAGCTTGCTCTCGCAACACGCTTCTGGGTCATTTTGCTATGTTTGCTGCAGGCTGGTACACACGAGGGAGATTGCTCTCGCAACACGCTTCTGGGTCATTTTGCTATGTTTGCAGCAGGCTGGTACACACGGGGGAGATTGCTCCCGCAACATGCACACTCCAACACGTTCGAAGCACGGGAACTAGTTGTAAATCCAAAATAACCAATTGTGGATGAAAAAATAAGCAAATTTGATTGGCCAATTGGAGACAGGTTGTTGCGCTGCAAACAGGTTTCAGAAAAAAACGAGGGAGCTTGCTCCCGCAACACGCTACCACAACAGATTTGCTTCTGGATCTTGCTCCCTCATATTTAACCTTTAGTTTGATTCAATGGAGCAAAACCCGGGGAACGTGATGCAGGAGCATGTTGCAGGAGCGTATTGCAGGAGCGTGTTGCAGGAGCGTGTTGCAGGAGTGTGTTGCAGGAGCGTGTTGCAGGAGCGTGTTGCGGGAGCATGTTGCAGGAGCATGTTGCAGGTGCGTAATGCAGGAGCGTGTTGCAGGAGCAAGCTCCCTCGTAAGTACCGGCCTTTAGTGGGGGAGGGATACAGCTGGAAGCCCAACACATCAACAGCTGCAAACCAGACCAGTGTTTAGCAAGCTGACGTTTCCAGTGTTACCCTTCGTCCAAACAATACGCGGTTTAATCTCTATTTAGACTCTGCCTCATGTAGTGAGAGTCTCCTTCACGTATAACAGTCGAAAGTTGCATTTTAACTTGACTTTGTATTGTCGACTCTCTGCAGCAGCTTCGTTCCGTCTGCTAAATGGCATAAAAATATTTCAAAAATTTATTAGACTAATTCAATTTACGATCTAAGACAAAACTACTTTGCTTGAAGATTCAAACAATCTTTCTCACGACCGTATAATAATTATTTACATGATTTTTTATGCGAAAACTCACTTGTCACGTGCACTTAATTTAGAAAAAGATTTCTGATTTGATGTTATTTAACCACTACTGAGCACTCCTACAGTTCGTTTATAACGCGGGACATTCACTTTAAACATCTTCAGATAGATCAGTTGTGATAATATCGGACCGCATATAACTAATAAATGGTTATTGAAATAAGAAAGTGATCTACTAATACTTGTTCGTAAAAATAAAATGTCCTCAAGTCCCATTGCGCCTATCTGTATTTGAGTTAAACAAATATGTGAATTATCAGATTAATTGCCCGTTTTAAAATCTGAACTCCGTTTCTAACATTATTTTGAACTTTTCCTGCTTTTCCCAAAGCAAGCACATTTTCAATAACTCTTTATCCAGCTCAAGTACCCTACAAAGCCATGCTCTCATCTTATATTGTCGACCGACCAGCTAATGCAGGTGATGTCAATCATCTGGCCATTAAGATGGAAAGTTTACAGAGGAAAATGACCATCAACCAATTTAGACATCATCAAACATTTTCAAGAACTACAAACACTTGCCAAATCCATTATTTCCTTCACAATGGCTAACAGCAAGGTAACTAGTACTGCTTTTCACGTGGTCCGCCTGCGCGCTATCTTATGTGATGATAAATTCACTGAAACATACTATGAAAAGCGCACAAGTATTCACAAATAAAATACAGCATTATACTATATAAGGGGACCGTAAGCGGTACAACCCAGAGACATTTAATGCAGTTTTCTATGTCTGCAACTAAAAAAACACACTGTTTCTCTTTGCATGCTATTGTTTGAAAAACTTGGCACAGTGTTTTTGTTCACTACATCACCATCATCATCGTCATCATCATAAATCCGTTTCTCTCAAGAGAAGTTCGGGCGGCAAAATCTTGCCCTTCCTAACTTTCTTCTGTCCATTCGCCAAGTATATCATTGTTGTAACTCCTCAGTTTCTTTCACAACCTGCGCCGTTTTTCCAAAGCTGTACAAGGTTCTCACATTCCAACCTCCCATTTTGACTTTCTTCTTTGGCTTTGCTAACGACCTCAGAATATGAGTTTCTTTTCCGTTTTACCCATAGCAATCATCCCGCTGTACTCACATTCCTAAATCCCATTTTGACTTTCTTCTTTGGGTTTGCTAACGACCTTCTCAGAGTACGAGTTTCCTTTCCGTTTTACCCATACCCATCATCTCGCTGTCCTCACAAATAATAAAATCATCATCTGGAGCATAACAGTTCACTAAGCCATTTCTGGTATAATACATTCTTCTATTTTCCGGGATTGGGAGATTTGCCCCAAGCCCAACCCCCAAATTGGAGGACCTGGGATTGTTCTTTGTCTGATCTTTCACCCTTTGAGCAGTCTGGTTTAGTTAAACTTGCCACGTCGACATAGCTCTTGGAGTCATTAAGGTTGTCACGCCACTCCACCAAGGCCAGGTGACAACCCAGGAGGGTTACATGCAGCTTCCAAAATATTGTGTTTGTTATTATGACGAAGCTTCGCTATTAATATAGAAAAACTAAAATAATGCTTACCAGTACACATAAAAGGCTGAAGATATTCACTAGTTTTAATGTTTGCACAAAAGTATTTGAAAGTATTTACAAACGTTTAAACTGATCTTCCTTTTTTGTGTTGAGCAAACATTTAACTTTAAGCTTTAAAACTTTATTTTAAAATCTTTACAGTCACCAGAAGTGATTTTCATGGCAACCCTTGCTAAAAAGTAAATCGAATTTTACACACAACTTATAAATACTATAACAACAACAATGTGTAATAATCATAAGAAAAACAGCTATACTCCTGCGATTTTGTTAGCAAATGAACCTGTGATAATTTTTTTAAAATTATACTTTTAATCATTTCATTTTATACTGGTATACAACAAATAACTCGAGTTAAAATTGAATTGGTGCACGATATATCAACAAATTAAAATAAACTAACATGGAAGTTGAATCAGAGCAAGGGTAAAACAATAATAATAAAATGGATAAACTAGTAAAACATCTAAAATATGTAAAATCCTGTTTTACGCACTGAGGCGATCATCGCCAACTACAATGACAGTGGATTCAATTTGTACAGCCTTTGCCTCAATATGAAGATAACTATTCCTAAATGTCAAAGTAGTTTTACACTGTGTGTATTGTTGGAGGTGTGACTTCTTGCTCTCTCTCACACTGGTATTTTTGAATAACAACAAAACGAGGCTAAGAGTGTGCAAAATGAATCTGCAGTCATTTAAATCAGTGGCAACTAGGAATACGAAACTGTTTATTACAGGCTTGGAATTTGCTGAGGTGTCGGCATTTCCTAACTATTTTAGATCGTTTTTTAAACTGGTTATGCTTGTCCGCGGTTAAAATACACAACTTCTCTGTTAAGCATTAACTAGTTGTAGCTCTCGATAAGTGCCAACGAACACAACACAAAAGTCAATTCTCGTCTTGCGAATACTTCACTTTTATGGACTCTTGTTCATAAGGACAGAAAATGTTGCTCCCAACGAAAAAAGTAATACCAATTAAACAAGATGTTTTAGAACTGTACAATCACTTGCTATGACAAGCTTTACAGCTTTACAGTGCACGAAACATTTATTATTATTATCATTATTATTATTATTATGATGATGATGATGATGACGATGATGATGATGATGTAATAATTAACCACGTATACACTTTATCCTATTTCACAAAATAAACTCTATATGATATAAAATCTAGATCATAAAATAGAACGTCATATATAAGGTCTGAGTATCTCCCCCTTCTCATTTAGATGAAATTGGGGAAGACTTTAACTACCAAAATTTGTTAGTTAAATTGAAGACAAATCCTCATGTTAACAGTCCTGATAATACTTTTCTCATTAGGGACTCGCTTTCCCAGAGTACAATTTTTTGCATTTCTCGAGCAACAGATTCAAGTTCTTTATCATTATCGTTCTCGAAAATACGTTTCAAACTTTCTTTCAGTTCTTTACTTCCTCCTCCTAAACATCCAATAATCGTTGGCACTACATTAACCGTAAAGCCTTGTCTTCGTTCACGTAGTTCGAAACATAGTTGTCGGTATTCTAGGATCTTGTCCATACGTTTGGTCTCCTTATTAGACTCAACTGGACACGCCATATCAACTAACAATATCGTTGATCTTGATTGTTTCTTCCAACGTAAGATCTGGTCTTCTTTCCCTGGTGTTCGTTCGCATTCGATGCTCCCAATTTCAATATAATTTCTTACCGTTGCTTTATTATTATTATTATTATTATTATGATAACAAGAAGATGTAAAATGATGCCGAGATCTGTCAGTGTAAGCAGAGTTGTTGAATCAATTATCACAAAAACGGAAGATGGAAAGTGTTTTCTATTGTTGCCATGCCAAGCTCCTACAAAACTCATACTGCAAATGGTTCACACTTCTCGCTATTGATAACTCAAGTTTCCAAATTATGTCATAAAAAGTTACCTTAAGTTACGCCCGAACTCGACTACTTTTTACCTACTCTACTAGGTACCACTCTACTCGTGTACAGCTCTATACTCTGCCACCACACCAGCCTCGGGTCTTCGCTCGACTGGCTTGTTGGCAATTACATGTCTTTGTCCCCGCCTTTGTACACTCAACTTCACATGCATATACGGGTCAAGATTATCAACCATACAGTCTTACAGGCAAACAAAGTACATTAAAAACAACAGGAGAAAAAGCAAACATTAACAAGGATTTTTATTACCAGTATAATTTATAGTTTGGGAAAAGGATGCTAGTGCTTTACTAACTTACTAATTCAGACAGTGATTTGTCTCTTGCAAGAACAGAGGATTGGAGGCTTGTGATTTACAGTCGCACATCATCATTCATTTCTAGGCGCAGCTGTGCAACAAAGTTCAATTTTTTAGTCGCATCATTAAAAATCTAGTCACAAATGCGACCAATTTGTTGCTTACTTTGAGCCCTGTATATCACAAACTTTGGGTTGGGTATTATTAAATGTAACTTAAGCAACTTGGTGAAGGTGTTTGAATACAAAGTTTTTCAAAGCAGGATAAATACCTATATTATAAATATGGAGTTGGACATATTGTTAAATGGCAACTGAAGCAACTTACAAAGATGTACAGCTTATTTACATGACAAAACCAAAATAATGCTTAGTAGTACACATTAAGGCAAAATATATTCACTAGTTTTACTGTTCATGTGTAGCGATAACAAATGTTTACATTGAATATCCTCTGTACTGGAGAGTACACATTCAGTATAAATACAGGTAAAGGTTAAAGTGCAGGTCTAGCCTTGGTATCCTACAGAGAGCTTCTAAAATACTTTCAAGAAATGCATTGATTATTTTACAGACATAATGCAAAGGTCCTCCCGCTTTTTGACGACATTGCATTTGTTCTTCATACAGTTGTGGCAAAGGCTGTAAAGATTGCCCAGAGAAACTCTACAACCAAACTGCAGTGTAAACCTGTCCAGTAAACTAACCTCAAACTTACCTTCAATTACAACAGGATCATACCAATCTGCATAAAAGAAGAATTCATATATCCGTATAAGTTTATTCACCTGATTATTAATTAATTGCAATATGCGCGTGGCGGCTTGGCTCTGGATGAAAAAAATTATCTTTTTTTAAAAAAACATGTTCCTCACTGATTCACCGGTTGGGTATATGCTAAACTAATTATTCACCTCTGTCGGTGAAAGCCAAGTATATTCACCTCCACTTCGGTGAATAATTACTATTTATTCAATAAAGTTAATAAAAAAGTTTTAAACCTAAACTTAAAAACTTACTACATAATTAATCAAATGTGCAATGCGCTTGTTACATACAATAAAATGAATAAATATATAAATAAATCAGTTAAATAATTACTATTAAAATTAATATAATATAAATCATATAGCATTATATTTGAAGATAAGTCTATTAACGAATATATTTTTAAATCTCTCTGTATTGA